>APFE030743735.1:0-11867 GCA_000404065.3 Pinus taeda
CACCCCTCCTCCCTCTCTCTCTCTCTCTCACCCTCACCCTCTCTCTCCCCCTCCCTCTTCCCCTCTCTCCCCAACCCTCTCCCCCACTATCTCTCTATCCATCTCTCCCTCCCTATCTATCTCTCTATCCCTCTCTCCCTCCCTATCTATCCTTCTATCCCTATCTATTTTGAACCAAAGAGGTTGAAAACAGCCATACTCGCAGGCCAATGGTAGGTCTAGGAAGGGATAATATAGCCATGTAAGGAGCACCAATATTTCCAAAGGAAGGAAAAGAACAAGGATTCCCTTCAAAAGGGATTCCTTGATTGGTGGACTCTAGATTTGTCTCCATATATCTTAACCTAAGATAAACTAAGGAACAGGGATGTATTTCCGAATTCAATTAATTTTAATGACACTTTGACACAACTTTGCTTTTTCAATTTTTAAGAGTTGAGAAAAAGCTAAAGATAACTCTAGTCTACTTCGATTTTTAATGAGCTTGAAAGGACAAGTGCTCAGATGGAACTTTTTTTTAAAGAGTCGAAAAGGAATGAAAGTGACTACTCTAGAAAATATAGACAGAGGGATTACCAAACCAATCACAAAACTGCAATAGACACCTTAGTGATAAATTAAAGAAAAATTACCAAGGACTTATGTACGACAGTCAATCTTTCTGAATGTTGTGTTCAATGCATTGTGATCACTAAGGTGGCAGACTTAGCTTCCTATTGATAAAGGATATAATCCTATTATGGTCTCCCAATATATACAGGACAACACAGGGAGCAAAAGTCCATGCTAGCACTTGTCGTATCAAGGAGGAGGAATCACCCAACCTTCAATGAAAACGATAGCCACTAGTTTTAATGATGCCGGAACACGTCTCTAGCCTAGACCTCTAGATATGTTGCATTGAGTTCCAAAGTGTTGTTGGGTTCATTGAAATTTATTTTAAAGTTCATCTTGTTTAGAGTTTTCCTTTCAATGCTTCACTACGTGATGATGATTTGAAATTTCTAAAATGCAATATACACTGATAAACAATCGTTGTTTACTTTAAGCAATGAAAATCCTAGCTACCAAGGAAAGAAAATAACAGTGCAAAGAGCAAAGAGCAAAGAGCACACCCTAGTGCATTTCCCTAAATCATATTTTCGCACAAAAATCTACAACTGCTAAATGCAAATCCATGTATTTGTTTTCGTTGTTCCTTAATGTGAAAAATGCCAAAAAGGAAAACTAAATGCAGCAAAGATTTGAAATATTTCATTCAAAATGACATTTTCGACAATTTCTTCTTCAAAAGAGAAATGAAGACTCAATAACACTTTTCAGTTTTGAATAAAAAATGCTTTCTACACTTTGAATATAAACAAATCAAACCAAATACATGAAGAAAAGTTCAATTGAATATCAAGGGAAAGAAGAATTCATGACAATTCTCTTTTCGACACAAAACGACAATTACAACACTTTTGTATCAAAGCGACAAATCGATTTAAACAATTTTTCAACAAGGGATTGTAAATGATGAACAAACACACAAAAAGCATTCACTAATCCTAATGTAATTGAGGCTGATCTATGTCATGCAAGTAGGCTTCAGTAAGGAGGCATTGTTCATTTGCAGCAAAACAACCAAACAAAACTGAAAACAAGGTAAAAAACCCTCAATTTCTAGAATGGAAAAAGAGTTCAGTCAGTCATCGCACCTCGGCTTCATAGAAAAAGAGATGCGTCGCACTTACTACATTCGGGAGGTGTGATGCATACTGAGTTATAGTGGAAGATAGTGCGATGGTCCAGGGAGTGCAACTAAAATTGGTTTTGGCTCAGATGTGCAGCTATTTTCAATGAGTTAAGCTGAGCTTTGATGAGCAGTAAAGAGCAAAGTATGAAGGAATGTCTTGAGAGATTACTGTGCTACCAAAAGGGAATCTAGATGTGCTTGTAATTCAAATGTTTAATTCACAAACTAAACCAGAGATTGACTGAAGCAACATTCATCTACTATGCAATTGCAGAGCAAGAGCAGTTCGAAGGCTACGTGGTTGACTTTAGGCTCTGTCTATAGTTTATAAAACAAACAATAACAACAAACAAACATTTTTTCCTCCCCAGCGGAGTCGCCAATTTGTTTCTAGGAGAACTAGTATTCCTAAAGAATGCTAGCCCTCTAGGTTTGGCAACTACCCTAGAAACAACAGTTTAAAGCAACTCAACAATTTCTTCTATGTGTAATAGATAAGAGAATGATAATGGAACCAACCTGGAACTTCCTCTTAATCCCTTGCTTGCTCTCTCTCCCCTTTGACAGATCCTGCAACTCCTCCCCGTACTTAACACACTTGGAGAGTACCTGCACAAGTACAGCAACAAAGAACCGTCAAAGCATCGTGATCTATTACAACATAAACATTACAGAATTATATATATATAATGAACAAACAATAGTATTCACAAATGATAACATTCACAATTACACAATCATATGGAAGAAAACTTGAAGAACTTTATTAATAGAACATTGAATTACGACCCAATTGTCTGATCTAGCATCATCCTCCCAGTTCCAATCCTTCTTCACCTCATGAAATAGCAAGATCACACCAACAATACAATGCTCCTTTCTCAATTACAAACTATCAACACTTCCTTGTAATTCACAATATTCTAGCCTCTATATCTCTTGAATTGGAGATCCATTTATAGATGTGTGCAAGGGTGTGAGTCATCCATGGGGTTTGATTAGTGTCATTCCACTTGTTACAATTGGTTCCATTTGGAGATTTCTTAGATCCCCCATTATTCATCCTTGGGTGAATTCAGAGAGGGAAGTGGCACAGGAGAAGTTTCTAGAAGATTCCATGAACAACTACCTAGCAAACTATCTCGGACATTTGTCCATCCTCGCCCATCGCACAGTATAAAAGGCCTAATCAATATGCATCACACCCTGGCAGTGTACCACTCAGTATGCATCACACTCTACCAGTGGAGCAATCAGTATGGTTTAATTTAGGCCATATTTGGATGGTTTCTCAAGTGGAACTTTTGGGGAATGATGTATTCAGATGACTATGTTCTTTTACGGCATGAAAGAACTCTTTTATGGGTTGATGAGCCCTAGTTTATCGACATATAAGTTTGAGGTTGATGTGCCCAAATATGTCTATAACACATGTCCCTCCGCCTTTCCATCTCTCCCTATCTCCATCCCCTCCATATCCCTCCCTATCCCCCCTTCATACCTCTCTCCATCCCCCTCTCTTCCCCTCCTCTCCCTTCCCCCATATTCCCCTACACTCCCTTGCTTGACTCCTTCCCCTCCCTGCCCCCATCTAACCCTCCTCTCCCTTGCTTATTCTCCCCCTCCCCCCCTCTCCCCTCCCTCTCTCTCTCCCTCTCTCCATCTCTCCCCATCTCTCCCTCCCTCAATCTCTCCCCCTCGCCCTCCCCCCTTATATCTCTCCCTCCTAGAATGGAAAGCACCTTTGCTTTGGGTGGATGTTGATTGTAGGAATTTCAATATTATTATTTTTTTTGAAGGGACATGATCGATTATTTTCCAAATATTCTTCGTTTAATAACTTAATCTATGGTTGCAATGGGAGGGAGTGTGAAGAATTGTGGTAACATGGTGGAGGGGGTCATTCGATCCTTCTAAGACTTTGTCTGAAACTGAAGTGTGCACATCGTGGAAATCATGGTGTTTGAAGAAAGAACACCACATTATGGTTGATCAAACATTTCAATACCCATGACAACAATGTCGTTTAAAATATTAAAGACAACAATGTTGTTTGGTATTGCTTAGCTAAGTTTCATTTTGTATTTCTCAATAGTTTGTGTATTGTTCAGATCATATTGTTTGGATTGTTAAATCAAGCAGGGGAACATATTATTTTGCAATGGTGTCCATCTTTGCATCAGATTTCAAGGCGAGATATATCGAAAAATACCAGGCCACTGCATGCAGACATACAATGATCTTAGTGGTAAGATGTCCTTCCATATCTGTATGCAACTTGTATTCCTAATATGAGGTGGATTTCACAGTGAGCAATGTAAATGTAAAAAGGGGTATCGAACATTCAAGTCGCAAACAAATGTAACTTGTATTTCAACTTTCCCAAGGGGAAAACACTTATTTTGTGATAAGCTTCCTTGATTATACTTTTGTTTAATTTTTTTATTTTCTTTTTGCTTGCAATAAGATCAATAGAGAATGTGGGGTTTTCTTAGCTCATTGTATTGATAGCATAAAATCGGTCTCAAAATTAGTAAATGAGGGAATTCTATAGCTAATTATTCCACTCTTATCCTTGCCAATCTAAAAATAACTCAACGTTCCTCTGGAATGTCTAGATGATATTTTGATAGAATTTGGGTTAATCTATATGATACTGAGTAAGAGAGAACAAAGTTGTATATTTTGATATAGAATTTTTTTTGAATTGTTTTAAATATTTAGCTTTGTTTCCCACCTTATGTCCTGAAAAAGAAATAAAAAGAATGAAGTTTTGTTAAATGAATACAAAATTCATTATCTGAATTCTTTAGAAGATTGGATGTTTACTAGAAATTATGAGTTCCAAAGTGAAATTGAAGTTCTTTCTTTGTAACGAGAAGTAAGTTTAAGAGAAATTGTGCAAAGAGGGTGTGAAGAATAGATTACAAAATAAAAAGTGCAAAAGAGGAAAGTAGGTAAATTTTGTTAAAATCCTACAAACCAAGAATAACATATCGAAATGGAGATGAGGTTAGATGATTAGACATCGAGGAGCATTTAATTGAAATATAGGTTATTGTAATTTGTGACTTATTTTATAAAATAACAAGAGGAAATTAAAATAAGGTGATTGTTGGTACAAAAATTGATAAAAACAATATTTAATCCATAGTCGAAGTTGAAGTCATTCGGGTAGTTGGAAGATGGGATGGTATTACATACAAGAGAGTTGCAAGGGTTGCCTTGAGCCTAACCTACAACATAGTCCACGTATGGTAGATGTTGAGAGTGGGAAGGTCGAACAAAGGGAAAGTAAAATAAAGTGATTGTTGGCACACAAACTAATAAAAATAATATTGTATTGGTAGTCAGAGTTGAAGTCGATCGGGTATTCAGAAGTCACGATTGTATTGCATACAAGTTAGTTGGAGGGGGAACCCTGCCCTCGACATACAAGGTAGTTAGCATAGTTGTAGTATATATTTTTTAATTTTTTTTTATAATGTTATTTTCTAAGAATTGTTAGTTGAAATAATGTTTTAAAAGAAAAAACTTTTTTCAAAAATACATTTTTTTATGTAAATTGTGTTAAAATAATGTTATTTTTTAGAAAATGTTATTTTTTAATAAGTGTTTACAAAAGATATTTTTAGCATGTTTAATATGATAATTTGCATGTTTAATAACATCAGTGTTTTTTTTATGTATTTTATCCTTTTCAATGTAACATACAATACTTGGTCTGGTTTCAAGAAACTTGTTGATTTTCTCATGGATCTAAGTATTTGGAAGTTTCTTCCATTTGAGATTGTTGATTTTATATTTCAACAACTTCCTTTATCAGTGCTGATAAAATTTCAGTTGGTTTATAAAGAATGGGGTATTCTATTGGAAAACATTATTTTTATCGCTCTTGCAATCGAACTGCCTACAAAGAATTTGGATTTATTTATTTTTTCAGTTGGTATCTAGCATAACTGCTTTGTTGGATCTTACCTTAATGAAAAAGTACAAATATCTCTATTGCTTTTTCCTTTTCTGCACACTAGATACAAAATTCAATGTACAGTTGGATCAATGATTGTGTTTAGTGTGCCTCAAAGTTCTTTGAATTCTAATAATTATTTTATAATAACCCATTTTACAAAGACCTCTAGAAATCTTGGACCTCTTACTATTGGAGAGTGGGGATTCTTCTCCTTGTTGGAGAAATTTAATCCACAGAAATATGATTGGGTTGTGTTGACACATGTGCACAAAAACATGGAATGAAATATTTTTATTTGCATGAGTGTAGACATGGTTTAGAGAAGGACAAAACCTCCTTTTGGTGGTGTAATTCCCCCAAAGGGGCTATCTTTCAGAAAGGAAAAAATTTCTGGCAATATTTAGATAAATATTATGATGATTAACATTCATAGGGTTAGACTATATATTGGTTTGATCTTATAAGAAACAAGTGGGGTTTATAATTTGTTCCTATCGCTGACATGTGATGTATGTCTTTAAAATTGTATGGGAACCAATACGTTTGTCTTGTAAACAATGGTTCTACGTTTGTTTGGTCATTTGAAGAGATAGAGAATTTCGAATTTGGCCAGGCTTCAAATAGACGAAGCTTAGAATATTTTCAAGATAGATGGAGGTTTAGATGCAGATTTCTAGATGCTATCTCGATGGATATAAATAGTAAATGCCCAGGCTACGTACCTTTTCGTGTAGTTCAAGTAAAAGTACCCATGTTGGGTTGTATGGAAGTGCATCTAAATCGATATGATTTGGTGGCTGGATTATGCATAATGACAATTAGTGATGGTGTCTCCCTTGTAAAAAGATATGGGTTCCATGTGTAGTCGATTGAAGGCTCCAATGATGTTATTGAAAACGGATATTTTTTCTCACCTTTTTGAAATACAAATTCAATTGCTGATATACCACTATTGCCTATGGATATCGTGATTTAGCCTTTGAGGCTTCAATTTTGTTTCTATATAGTATTGCATATGCCATATTTGTTTAATCTTTGTAGAGATGTTTTGAAGATCACTGTAATATGAATTTGGATTGTTTAATGAAAACATAGTCATGTCATTTTTTCATATTGTTGTTGGATATTACTTGTGTGTATCTCTTATTTTCGAGATCAAACAATGCACTTCAATGTCAATTTTTGTTTTGTCTTTGTGGATTATATAGAGTCTTTTTCTATTGCTTAAAGGAAACTACACAAATGGTAGTTTTTTTTTGTATTGAAGTGTTTGTCATAAATATATATGTGTGTGTGTGTGTGTGTGTGTGTGTGTGTGTGTGTGTGCTTTTATAATATGGAAGGCTAATTGTTACTATTTAAATTTATTTAGTATTGAAATTTACTTCATGTATAAAGTTAGTGAGCGTAAATATTTGAACTTGTTGAAGATGTAATAAGAGATTCAAGATTGAAAATCAAAATTTTAGACAAGTAGTGTAATTAGGGTGTGAAGAACATATTGAAAAATAGAAAGCAAAAAGTAGGAAACTTGCTAAATTTTGTTTAAACCCTCGGAATGAGCAACAATAAATTTGAACGAAAGCTGTTAATTTCTCATTAAAGTGACAAACCGTTTGAACCATGTGGATGCGAAAATGGAGGTGAGGTTGGATGATCGGAGTTCGACTAAGGTTTTATTGAAACATAAGGGATTGCAATAGTGGAGTTAATTTAAAAGAAAATAAAGAAAGTTAAAACAAAATTATGGTTAGGACTCAAACCAATATATAAAATATTTTATTCATATTCGCAACTGAAGCCAATCGACTAGTCAGAAGTTAGCATGGTGTTAAATTCAAGTTTCTACCAGTGGTGTCCCCAACCCTAACATGCTACGTAGTCAAGGTAAGACATACGATGATGGTCGGGAGGTCGGGTGTGAAGAAGATTGTTTTATTTTGTTCGAGTATGGAGCTTGCCCTGCTGTAGTCAGAAATTGGAAGATCAAGAGAAAGAGATATGTTTTTATGAAATACATAGGTCCGATGTTCGAATTTCATATTTTAAATAATAATTTTTTTTACCTTTTATGTTATTAAACATGTTTAGATTTTTTTGGAAGAAAACAATTGTTTAAAGGAATGATTTAGGACTTTTTAATGAAAACATAGTCATGCGAATATATGTTTGGATTGTTTAATGAAAACTATTACTGTAATATGAATTTGGACTGTTAGTGATGAAAACTGTCATTGTTTAACTATTAGTGTAATATGAATTTGGGCTATTTGATGAAACATACTCATGTCAATTTTTCATATTTTTCTTGGATATTTCTTGCATTGATCTGCTATTTTGCAGATTGAACTATGGACTTCAATGTAAATTTTTGTTATGTATGTCTGGGGTGTATAAAGTCTTTTTTTATTTCTTATATGAAATTGCACAAATGATGATTGTTTTTGTATTGCAGTGTTTGAAATATTGTTTATATATGTGTTTCTGTAATATGAAAGGCTAATCGCTAGTATTTAAAGTTATTTAATATTGAATTTACTTGATGTATAAAGTGAGTGAGCATAAATACATGAACTTGTTGAAGATGTAACATGAGATGAAAGAATGAAAATCGAAATTACAAAGGAACTAATTTTTTTTGCAAAAATGTTAAGTGAAGGAACAAGCAAGCATACTTCAAAAAGAGCTTGGTTCCTTAATTCATGGGAAAGAGCGAATGAGTATCACTGAAAATAACAATAGTAGAATAAGGATGCACTAAATGCATGTAGAAGAGTCATGTATCGGTAAAAGAAACAAACTTCAATAAATCATCAACATGAGGAAGCCGATAATCATAAGTATGGGAACATGAGTAGTATAATGGGAAGAACATTTTCTTGAAATGTTTGTTTATGTGCATGTTGAAGATCCTAGAATTTTTTTATTGTACCATTTTTTTATGACAATAATGTTCATTAGGAACATTGTGTTTACCAAGAGAGTGTTCATGCAAGCGAGAACTAAGGTTTTTCCTCAAACAAAGCAAGAAATGGAGTATTGGAAGATGGGCACAATGATGCCAATGAATAATTTGTTGCATCTGGTTTATTTGGTGATAGCAATATGCTTGGTGACATGGTTGGGAATTTCAGACATTCTACTAGAAATGTGGGGTGGGGCATTCCTTCCAACACCTATATAGTGAATATCATTAGTCCTCTAGAATTTGTGCCCATTCGGTGTCTTGGAACATAACATGTGTTTGAAGTATTTTTTGTTTTGATAGGATTTTGAATTATGAATGTAATATATTAATTATTGTATGTTTTTCCTTTTTCATTGATTTGTGTAGAACAATGTTCCAACAAATATTCGTCTAGAAATATAGCTAGAAGGAACACAATCTTTGATTGTTCGTTAACTTCAACCCCAACCATTTAACTGCCAAATTCATTAAATCATGAGAAAAATGAACACTTTAACTACAATTTTCAAAATTTGGGTGTTTCACTGAAGGAACAATTCATTAAAATGTTTGTTTCCTTGGATGTTGTGCATTTCCAAGTTTTTCATGTGTTGCAAATATTGTTGGTATTAATCTTCTTTGGGAACATTGTGTTTGCATAGATTGCATTCATGTATGTGGAAATGATAAGTGTTCCAGAAATTATGGATGAGACTCAACAATTTGCAACATCTGATGTTTTTATTTTTTTTGTGGAAAAATATTTGAGTGGATAGTGGTGGAGAAATACATTCAGGACTGAGGAAACCTTTATCGGTTGGTCAAGTTTAGCTCAGATGATGCAAATGGCAAGAAAATGTATGTGTTTTCTATGTCTAACTTACTACACACTTTAAAAAATTAAGAACCAACTGCAACCAATATATAAGAATGGATTCCCATCATTTTATGGAAATAAATATTCAAGCCAATGCTCCAATTCGGCAAGTTCAAAAAATGTCTAGTTAAAAGCCACACTTGGAACTTTAAGTCAAATGGATCATAAAGTAACTCATGTAAATATATAATTATATACCTCTCTTGCATGTGGGTCTTGAGAAGAGTTCTATGGAATTTATTAAAATGCTCCATAATCACATGATTCATAAGGGATTTAAGCTACACTTCTCCAGGGGAAACAATCTTGTTATTTTTCATGAAATGTGAGGGAATTAGAAAAGGCTTAGCAAGTTATGGATGAAATTATTAAACAAAATGTAGTCTCATAGACTACCATGATTAAAAATCATGCAAAGTTTGATTATCATGATATCACTTTGGCATCGCAAATAATGGGTGTCTAGCAAAAATGGTTCACATTTTCCAATTTTCTTCTTGCTTGTGTAAGTGCGGTAGCTTTGGAATATGGAAAGGAAATCCTTCAATACATAATGAGATTTGTATTTGGGGATAACTTGTTAATGGGAATTGCAATTTTTGATATGTATGTTAGAGGTGGGAGAACAAGATATGCATGCAAATTGCTTGACAAAATGCGTAATTGAAATCTCATCACTATGATGACATTCATAATAATTTTTAATAAAATTCCTATAAGATATGAAGCGTCAATAAGTATAATTATCCCAATATTTGTTGAAAAGGATGAATTAGTGAAATAATGGGTCTCTTTTAAGAAATGAAATGGATAGTTGTAAAGCTTAATTTGGATACTTTCCCCTATTTTTTTCAAGCATATATCAACTTTGCATCTTTGTAATTAAGGAAGAGATCAATGAAGACATAAATGGAAGTGGGTTTCAATATGATATCTATGGGGGGATTGTGTCTCTACATAGGAATGCCAAATGTGGTAGTATGTAACAGCCCCAAGTTAAAATTTCATGTAATAAAGTTAATAATGGAAAAATAAGACCAAGGTCATTAGATGCCTATTCCAATTTGAATGGTGGGTAAATAATCCTAGTGGGTGTTTATTTCGATTATTTAATGGCTATGGAAATTGGAAAAGGAAAAGAGGCATTAATTGGAAATTTATTGATGATAATAATGGAAAAAAAGAGAAAAGGAAGGTGAATGGTTACATATTTTCATGAGAAGGAAATTGAAGGAGAAATAGAGGAAATTGAAGAAATTAGAGGCCTCAATAATAAATCATTTTATGAGGATGAGTTCATGGCTTTCTTTAGTGTTAGATTTTGTGAGTTCAATTTTGGAGCTCTCTTTCTCTATTATCTCTATTCTCTCATACTCTTGCACACTTAGAGCATTCTTGGAGCACTCTAGCATTGGAGAAAGGAAGGAAAAGGGAGGACAAGAAAGGAAAGGAAAGTAAGGATCAAGAAAGGAATAGTTGGATCAAGTGGCTACAAGTGGATTGCTTTGTAGGAATCAATTTACATGTATGATTTTCTTGTTGATTTTGTCATGCATGGTACATGCATGTGTATATTTGGTACTCTTGTTGTCATTAGCATGGGCTTTACTGGGTGTGACAATGGTTTTCAACTTTGCCTTGTCATTTCCTAATAACCATACTGTGATCGAGTTCACTCTTTGGTCTGAGATTGGATTATTGGATGGTTTTGGAATCGGTTGAGGTGGTCTCAAGAAAATTCCCAAGGGCCTAAAAATCTCGTGACCTGTAATGGCGGGATATGTAGTATACCCTGAGGGTGGATACAGGAAAATTCCCCAAGATATTGGTGAATAAATACAAAGGAATACATGTTTGTTTAGGGCCTAGTGATCCCTTGACTGATTTTGGTGGGATTTTAGTAAATCATGGTATTGTATGTTTATTGTTTAGGCCTAAAAATCCCTTGATTGATAATGTTGGGATTGTAGTAAAGTCTAGTGGAATAGATGAGCATTTCAGGCCTATAAATACCTTGACCAGTAATGTCAGGATATGTGGTAAATCCTAAGGAAGCCCTGGTTTTTTTTTTGTGAGTCCCACATTCGTGCTTGGAATATGGCACAAGGGTGATTGGTTGAAACAAATATGTGTTCCAACCCAATATATGGTCAAGTGGTACATGGAATTATCCTCTCTTTGTCTCTCTCCCCCTCCCCCTCTTTCTCCCATGCTCCCTCTCTTTGTGTCTCTCCACCTCTCTCTCTCTCTCCCTCTCCACACCCTCTCTCCCCCTCTCCCGTTCACCCTCTATCTCTCCTTCACCCCCTCTATTCCTCCTTCTCACTCTCTCTCT
>APFE030743760.1:0-22038 GCA_000404065.3 Pinus taeda
ATTTAGAGGAAGAGGCAGAGATGGATCTCGCAGAAGAGGACAAGGAAGAGATGGAGGTATAAATGGAGGAAGAGGTGGAGGACCACAATGTTATTATTGCCAAAAATTTGGCCATCTTGAAAGAGATTGTTATGCAAAAATGCGAGATATGGAGCGAAAAGTTGCTAATACTGTTGTTGAAGAAACTGGGAATGAGAAGTTATTCATCTAAAGTCTGATGGCACATAGCGAAGAAAGTGAAGAATGGTATATTGATTCGGGATGTTCAACTCATGACATCTCAAGAGGAGTTGTTTACCAAAATTAATGAGAATTATTCTGGCAAAGTCATATTTGGTGATGATAGTGTTTCTGTGGTGAGAGGGAAAGGCACAATTTCAATACCAACAATACATGGAAAGGGGAAGTTAATTGAGGACATTTTGTTGACACTAGCATTGAAGAAGAACCTACTTTCTATAAGACAAATGATGGAGCAAAAATACAAGTTAGTGTTTGATAATAAAGAATGCTTAATCATGGATAAGTTGAATCAAATTGTAGTTGTAGCAAGAGGTGAAATGACTGAAGATAGAATTTTCAAACTCTCATTTGATTCAAGTAATTCACGAAGTTTGAATACAACAAAAGAAGCAAATATTAAGCTTTGGCATTATAGGATGGGACATCTGAATTTTCAGAGTTTGGTGCTGATGAGTAAGCAGAACATGGTGAATGGTCTTCCTTATATCAAGTTGGATGATAAAGTATGTGAAGGGTGTATTTTTGGGAAACAACACAGCGAAAGTTTCGTAGATGGATATGGAAGGCTAGAGTACATCTAGCGTTGGTGCATTCAGATTTGTGTGGTCCAATGGAGACTATGTGTTTTGGAAAGGCACACTATTTTCTCACTTTCATTGATAATTATTCTAGGAAGACATGGGTGTATATTCTGCAAGAGAACACTAAGGTGTTTTCTTATTTTCTTGAGTTTAAGGCTTTAGTTGAAAAACAAAGTGGTCTACAAATTCTCACACTGAGAACAAATAATGGGGGAGAAAACAAGTCAAATGAGTTTTTGAATTATTTCATGAAGAATGGAATGAAGTGAGAGTTTACTAATTGATACTCTCCTCAACAAAATGATGTTGCAGAGAGGAAGAATAAGACCATAGTTGAAATGGCTAGGAGCATGTTAAAAACTAAGTCACTTGGAAATGAGTTTTGGGCTGAAGCAGTACACAGTTGTATACACTCTTAATTGATGTCCTACAAAGAAATGTGGAAAAAGTCGGAGTCAGGATTAATTCGGCAAGGGTCCAAAAGTTGAAAAACACATCAAAGTCGGGAGTTTTTTGAAAAAGTCGGAAAAAAGTCGGCAAAATTAAAAAAACACAAAATTATTCATTTTTAAAATTTTTTTTAACATCTAGAGTATCCACAACATCCAATAAATGCATTTCCACATAAACATTTAAAGTAAACTAATATATAATATGTATATGAAGTCTAGTGCTACATCATATATCAAAATAGTGAATCAACTCCTGATTTTGAGTCCTGTCTGAGTCTCAACTCTCAAGAGTCAAAATATCAACAAAAAATATAATAAATGTATATCATGAGTCATCTAAAAGTCATCAAGTAATCAGTCATTGAGATCCTCTTCCCCTTTTAATTTTTGTTTCCGCTAATTGTATTAAGAAATAAGTCATGCATTTATTCAGTAGATTGTAATCTGCTTGGGTAATAAGGTGTAGGTGGTAGGTCCAATGAAAATAAACAGTGAGTATCACAGTAGATGTGAAAATTAACGCTTGGTGACTCCAAGCTGCTTATTTTCTGAGAAAACAGTAGGTGTCAAATTACTAACCTAGCCTTGGCATCTATTATTCAAAAACTCTTGGAGGTAAAATCCACTTCTGATACATAACCTTTCCCCACATTTATAAGGAGTTCACCACTAAAGAAGATTCCCTTTCAAAACGTGCTCTCATTGCAGGAAGGATCTTTTCTGTCACAAGATTTCACAAGTACTTTGTTCCTGTCTGAAAATGGGTTCTTTTTTGAGGCACTGGTTTTGTTTTTTTGGACATGTTGTTATTTGATCTTCATGACCTCCTCTTTGTTGTTTCTTCTGGAAGCATTCAACAACTATAACAATGTTTTTGATGGTGTGGAGTTCTTTCTACGGAAGACTGTTGTATGCCTGTCCTTTTGGTACTTTTGTAATCTTTTGAAGGGGCAGTGGTTGTTAGAGCTGGATCACTGAAAGCTTGGAGGCTTAGCCATGTATACTTTGGCTTTCTAACTAGAAAATGAGTACAAAGATTTAGTTTTTCCTTGGAAAACAAAAACATATCTTAACCTCAAAACTAACAGATTACAAATGAGACTACTATGCTCGCAAGAAGTATGACAAACAATACAATGCAATAACTTGAAAATGCATGGATGGAAGCTTCAATTTACAATTTTTTCACCTTTGCGGCCTCTTTATCCGCGGCCTGGGAAGGGAGGCAGACTTTTTGGGTCGACTCCCGATTAAATCGGGAGTATAAGGAAAAAATCTCGATTTTTTCCTTTGTGAAAAAGTCGCCAAAAAGTCGGGGGATTAAATCGTTTAGTTCAAAAAATCGTGTTTTTAGGATTAAATCGGGATTTTTTGCAGACTTTTTCCACACTGCTTCAAACGCACTGTTGAATTTGACCCCAGAAGAAGCATGGTTAGGATACAAACCAAGTGTTACACATATGAAAGTTTTTGGTTGTACTGCATATGCACATTTTCCTAAGGAAAAGAGGAACAAATTGGATGATAAGAGTGTGAAGTGTATCTTTATTGGATGTAGTACTGAAACAAGAAGTTACAGGTTGTTTGATCTTTCTTGGATGTCGTACTGAAACAAGAAGTTACAGGTTGTTTGATCCAGGTTCAGAAAGTAGTATGTTGGATAGAAATTTTGAAAGAAGGGTTACTAGATCTCAAAGTTCTCTAATGAATTATGCACTTATGGGATAGGTAATGAAAATTTATGAACTAGGGGATTATGTAGAAGCATCAAGAATGAAAGAATGGAATGAAGCTATGGAAGCATAATTGAATCCCTTGGTGAAAAATGATACATGGGACTTGGTCAAATTACCAAAGGGAAAATATGTAATTGGAACTAAGTGGGTTTATAAAACAAAGTATAAATCAGATGGCACAATTGATAAGTATAAGGCTCGTTTAGTTGCAAATGGCTACGCATAGAAAGAAGGAATCGATTACATTGAGACATTTGCCTTAGTGGAAAAGTTGGATACAATCAGGATGGTTTGTTGCACAATAAAAGTGGCCAATTTTTCAAATGGATGTTAAATCAACTTTTCTAAATGGTTGTGGATGAAGAAATTTATGTGGAGCAGCCTGAAGGTTTTGAAGTGCCAGGAAAAGAAGATTATGTTTATAAGTTGAAGAAGGCCTTATATGGTCTTAAGCAAGTGCCAAGGGCATGGTATTCAAGAATTGATAAGTACTTTCAGGATCATGACTTAGTCAAAAGTTTATTTGAGCTGAATCTCTATATCTTTCAGTTAGGATAGGACATTCTGATAGTTGTCTTATATGTTGATGATTTGATCTACACAGGGAACAATACAAAAGTATTTCAAAGCTTTAAGTCACATATGATTGTTGAGTTTGAGATGACAGATCTTGGTGAGTTGCATTATTTTTTGGGTATTGAAGTTTGGCAGGAAGAAGATGGTATTTTCATGTCACAAGCCAAGTGTACTTGGGACTTTTTGAAGAAGTTCAGAATGTTGAGTTGCAAGCCAGTGATAACTCCTTTGGAAGTCGGGTTGAAGTTATACGGACATGATGACTCCAATTCAGTTGATGTTACTTTGTATCATCAATTTGTTGGAAGTTTGATCTACTTAACTACAACTTGACCAAATATTTCTTTTGCAGTCGGTATGGTATCAAGATTTATGGCAGAACCCAAGGAAGTACATTGGAAAGTAGCAAATAGGATTTTAAGGTATTTGCGTGGAAGATTTCAGGTTGATTGGTTATGCAGTTTCAAATTGGGTTGGATGTATGGATCACATGAAATCAACTTCAGGGTATTCATTCAATATGGGTTTAGCGGCAGTTGCTTGGAGTACTAATAAGCAACCTACAATATCTCTCTCAACAATAAAAGCAGAGTATAAAGCAACAACAAAAACAACATGTGAAGCAGTTTGGTTAAGAAGAATTTTAGAGGATCTATGAGCAACAAGAGCAACACACTCAATTGATGTGTGTGATAATCGTGTATTTCAGATGACCAAGAATCTAGTTTTTCATAAGAAGACCAAGCATATTGATATTCAATATCATTTTGTTTGGGATCTGGTTCAACAAGGAGTGATTGAGATCAAGTATTACAGAACATATGAACAGGTAGCTGATATATTCATCAAAGCACTGTCTAAGGAAAAGTTCTACAAAGATGGTATTGGAATATTTCCAAATGATCATTATGGCGGAGAAACGCTGGACTAATGGATTATTTGTCAAATATTAAATAATTAAAGTTGTTTTTAATGAGACATTTATGGAGAAATTAGTGGAATCATAGACAAGAGATTGGTGGATGATTATTGAGAGAATTGTGGAGTGATTTGAGGACTGATTGATTGAGAAATCTGTGGAGTTGACAAAATCCTGAGACCTCTCATGTATAAATATATGTCTATGTTAATGAAATTTGATTGAGTTGGTGTGTGTGAGTTGTGTGCATTATTGTTAAATATTTTATGCTCTGTAATTTATTTTTTACTGTGTTGTGCTTTCTTTCAATTGGAGCTTGAAGCAGTCATGGAAACAAGAAGCCGACAACGACGGAATTGATTAATTTTAGTGTATCTAATTAGGTGGAAGGACTTACTCGTTGAAGATTCCACACTGGAGGATGAGAATTTTATACAGAAGCATCCAGATCTACTCAAGCGTTGAAGACACCACTTTTTTTGAAGGAGAGGGGCATGTTAGGTCCCTATAATGCTAGTGTAGTCCCCTATTGTTATTGTTAATTCATATCTGCCTATTATTATTGTTGTGCCCATGTATCCCCCCTAATTTTTATTGTTGTGCCCTTACATTATTATTGTTATGTAGGCTCTGATTATATTGTGACCCCTTAGACTCCTAAGTCCTATATTTACCAAGGAAGTCTTTTCATTTGTATCATCGAAGAATTGTTCATTTATGTAATGTAAAGGAAGTTGCCCCCTCGAAGAGACTATTTCTCAAGTTGTTGATCTATCTTTTCTTCTATTTTGTGCGCTCGTTGCATAACAAAAGTAAAAACACATCTCTATTTGATTTGATGGATTGTATTCTCTGAGTAGGCAATGAAATTGTGAAAGATCATTTGAATAAAGAAGAAAGACAGAAACAAAGAAAATATATTGTTGTCCATGATGACCAAACTAAGTCAATAAAACTAGAAAGTACAAGTTGTAATGGTATAATGTGAGAGTGCCAAAGGCAAACTCTTAGATGCAAAATTAAGTACATGATAAATAATAGAAAGGGGTAAACACAGTTAAATTTTAGAAAGAAAATTGCGATAGGTACTGCTTTATGCAAGAAGTGAACCATTATTCTGCACCGCAAGTAGAAGAGGGGTGCATATCATAGTTGTCAACCATTATGATGGTACCATTGTAGAACCTGAGAATATTCTCTTGGGAGTGACCTGCACCAAGTGAAATAGGTTGGGTAATCTTTAGGGGAAGCTATTTGCTACTTGTTGGATGTCTCGTGAGTCCCAACATTCAAGACCAATAGAGAAAGCTATGATGGACACATCATTGCTTGACTTGGATTGGGAAATGATCCCATCTTGGAGTCTATTGGTGGAATGGGTATGTCTTGGTGAAGGTTACAGAGTTTGTGGATGTGGATCTGAATTGACAGAGAATCAGTCTGGGTGTGATAACTATCTCAAATTTAAAAATAGCAGGTGTGGTAACCCACATATATATATATATCGAATCAACAATTATTGTGGTCCCACACTCTTGTGACACGGGGTTGATTCCATCTGCCACCACTAAAACCATTAGGTGTACACAGGGCCTAATGTAGACACATGCAAGTCAGGGTTTGATCCAAGGATCTCATAATCTTTACAAACATGCTTTGCAAAGTGATCTACACGTTGGGGCTTTTATAATTGTTAAAATTTGGGTACTAGAGGACAAGTGGTTCCCTAATGCTTTGATCTTTGGCTTAGGGAAAAGTGTCCAACTTTATTTTTTACTTTTCTCCTAAAGTGACTTTGTAAGTGGTAAAGTCAATTTAATTTAAAAGTGATTTTATAAGTGGTAAAGTTACATTCTAATTTAAAAGTGACTTTATAAGTGGTAAAGTTACATGCTAATTTAAAAGTGACTTTATAAGTGGTAAAGTTATATTCTACTTTAAAGGTGACTTTATTAAAGTGAATGAAGAATTAGAAAGTGAAAAAGTGACTATGGAAATAAAAGGCTAAGTGGGTCTTTATTTAAGTGGGTGAGTTAAAAAATAGAAAGTGAGAATTACACATTTATTCTCATCCCTAGATCTAAATGAATTTCAACCATTAGATCTTAGGGTAACCCAAAAGGTCATTTAGAGAATAAAAGGAGAAGAAAAGAGGAAAAGATCAATTCATTCTTTCATGAGCATTTGAGAGAAAGAGAAGAGAGAGCAAGGAGAGAATTTCTGAGCAGTGAGGAAGTGAAGGAGAGGAGCAAGAAGACATATTAGCAAATCTGGGCAGCAACATTTATTGGCATGCATTCCAAGGAAAAACCGTACAGCAGGAGAAAGGCACAGAAATCGAGGAAGGGCGACAAGAAGTTTTGGGCACATTTTTCGAGGCTGGCTGTACAACATTTAATGTTGTTTTATTGATGTAAAAATTTCTGTTTTGGCTGTTTGCTGATTGGCATGATTTTCGAGGTGGAGTTCAAGCACGAAAATCGAGATAAGTTGTAATTTGTGGTTGCTGAAATTTTTACTGTGTATTTCAGTTTCTCTGTAAAATCATTTTCAGAAATAAAGAAGAGCTCTCACACTGGTTTTCCCCAAGAGTTGTAGGGGGGTTTTCCAGGGTCACATTGACCAAGAACCATTGTGTTATTTTCTGTGTGGCTGTCATAATTTTGCTGTGTTTTATTTATGCAATTTTAGCAGTTGTGAAATATCTAAATTTGTGTTTTCAGAAAAATATTATCATTTCCAGATTTTATAATTTTTATCATGTTTGGATTTAAAACTAAATGCATGGAGTGATAAGGAAAACTGATAAGCAGAGTGGGAGTTGAAATTTTTTCAAGTTATCAGAGCTTGGTTGGTTGAAAAGACCAGTTTGTGATAGCAAAGTGAAAATTACAGCGCGTTGATTTTTACACAAAAAACAGAAACCTTTACCACAGATTTGAAAATTTCAATTTGGTAGGACAGTGAAACATGTATTTGGTTTTGAGAGTTGAAGACAGGTTGGATGAGCAGAACAACTACAGTGCATGGAAGGAGAGAATTCAGAGCATCTTTGAGGAAGCAGATGTCTGGGGCATTATGGTAAATACCACACAGAATCCAATAGTAGTACTTGCTGACCCTGTACAGTTGGCAGAGTTTAACCAAAAGAATGCTAAGGCAAAAAGATTGATACTGGAAGGAATCAAAGACCATGTCATTCCTCATGTGAGAGGAAAGACTTATGCAGATGAGATGTGGACAGTCTTGATCAGTCTTTACTAGAGCTCAAATGAAAACGGAAAAATGGTCCTAAAGGAGAAACTGAAGACCATTAAAATGGCTATGACTGACAGTGCTACAACATACGTCATAAAGATCACTTTAGTGAAAGATGAGTTGGCAGCCGTAGGTGAGATCATTGCACCCATTGAGTTGGTGAGAATTGCCTTGAATGGTCTTCCAAAGACTTGGTAGAATTTTGTGGATGGCATTGTTGCACGGGAAAACCTTCCCGATTGGGAGAGGTTGTGGGATGATTGCATTCAAAATGAGATCAGAAAGAACCATCGTGGGGCAGCCAAACAGGTGGAGGAGGATGACAATGTGGCATTGTTAGCAAAAGACAAGAAGGGCAGAGCAAAGAAGCAAGCTTCCAATAGTGGAGGCAAAAGCAAAGGTAAAGGCAAGCAACATAACAAGGAGAAGGAATATTCCAAAGTCAAATGTTGGAATTGTCAAAAGTTGGGACACTATGCTATTGTGTGTCCGAAGAAGAAGAACAAGAAAGGGAAAGACAAACCCATGGCAACTTCTGCAGAGATAGAGAGCTTCTCAAAGAGATTTGGTCGGGAGTTTGGGTTCATAGCTTATGAGGCCACTAGTGTAAGATCACCTGTCATACAAGTTTAGAGGGAGTGTGCATTCTCCGCTATTAGCAGAGCATCTTCTAGCATTTAGTATGTTGACAATGGCGCTTCTCGCTACATGCCAGGAGTCAGAGAGTACTTCTCAGAGCTTTCAGAGGGTGATACTGATATGGAGGTAGTACTTGGTGATGAAAGCATTGTTAGAGCAGTCGGTGTGGGGACATTGACATTTGATAGGGGACCCAAACCTTCCTTGAAAGTGTCAAATGTTCTATATGTGCCTAGAATGAAGAAGAACCTGATATCTGTCTCAACACTTGAGGATAGAGGGTATGATGTGTTGTTCAGGAGAGGGCAGGTGCTTATATATCCTAGGGAAACTCCAGCTTCTTCAGCTAGAGAGATTGGTGTGTGCCATGCCAAGGTGTACAAGTTCTCATTCTAGCCCCTGATGGCATTGAGTAGCAGCACTTGAGACAAAACCGACAACAGATCTAGCAGTTCAGAGTTGTGTGAGATTTGGCACCGCAGGATGGGGCACATGTTGTGTCATGGGGCCTTGAGTACATTGCGGGAGATCACCACTGGTGTGCCAGATTTTAGTTTTGATCACCTTGATGTATTCAGAGGATGTGCTATGGGGATGTTTGCCAGATCCCCTTTTCCCAGCAGTGACAACAGAGCGACGGAGATCCTTGACTTGATACATACCGATGTGAGTGGTCAGATGTCTCATGTATTATTGAGTGGCTATGAGCATTATGAGCATTATGTTTTATTCATTGATGACCACTCCAGGAAGCCCTGGATTTATTTCTTGAAGACCAAGAGTGAGGTCTTCAAGCGGTTCCAAGAGTTCAAAGCTCTTGTGGAAACCCAGACAGGTAGGAAGATTAAGGTCCTTAGGTTGGACAATGAGTTGGTGAGTTTGTTGATTTTTGTGGTGAGGGAGTTCACAGTTCCTTACTACCCCGAGCAGAATGGGGTTGTAGAGAGGAAGAACAGATCCGTTGCAGGAGCTGCCAAAGCCATGCTTCATGATTAGGGGTTACCTTTATTTTTGTGGGCAGAGGCCTGCAACATTGCTGTGTACTTGTAGAACAAGAGTCCACATCGTGCCTTGGGGAATGACTCCGGAGGAGGCTTTTTCTGGGAAGAAGCTTGATGTTGGGCACTTTCGTATCTTTGGGTGCCTTACATATTCCTATGTCCCTACGGAGAACAGGACCAAGCTAGAGCCCACTGCAAACAAGGGCATCTTTGTGGGTTATAGCGAGACCTCAAAAGCTTATCGGATTTATATTCCTATGCAGAGGAAAGTGGTTGTCAGGCGGGATGTGAAGTTCGAGGAGGAGAGAGCTTTCAGGAGGTCATGGGAGTTAGAGTATCCAGAGTCACTAGACCCTCAGGAGCAGTTGAGTCAGTCATAGGGATCTAGTGGTTAGGGATCAGGAGGTACGTCGATTATAATGTCAGGTCCATCAGTGAGCAGTGGCTCTCAGAGTCAGGTGGGTGGTTCTTCAGGCAGCATGTAGGGCAGTCCGCAGAGCAGTTCACAGGGTAGTCCACTAACGGATAGTTCGCACGATACTTCAACATCTACATGCACAAGTTCAGGCATGAGGTCAGTTGATAGGCCTTCAGGAGTTTAGGCTTCTGATGATGATGAAGATTCTTTCACTCCGGCGGGAGAAGTATGCTCAGGGAAGAGGAAGCCCAAGTGGCTTCAAGATACCTTGCGCGAGGCCACATCAATTGCTGGGCCAAAGAGACAGGTTAGAGAGAATAAACCACTTGAGCGGTTTTGTAGTTACATGGCATTAGTAACAAGCATTGTTGACTACGAGCCTTCTAGTTATGAGGAGGCAGCCAGCTAGCAGGTCTAGAGAGAGGCCATGATGGAGCAATATTCTTCTATTATGAAGAACGATGTTTGGGAGGTAGTGCCGAGGCTTGAAGGTAAATCAATTGTTACTTCCAGATGGCTCTACAAGATAAAGCATGCTGCAGATGGTAGCATCGAGAAGTTCAAGGCTTGATATGTGGCGTGAGGGTTCTCACAGGTAGAGGGAGTTGACTATGAGGAGACCTTCGCTCCTGCAGCTTGGTATACATCTATTCGCTCCATTATATCAATTGCAGTAAAGATGGGTTGGAAGATCCACCAGATGGATGTGAAGACCGCATTTCTCAATGGCTTCATTCAAGGGGAGGTTTATATTGAGCAGCTGCAGGGCTTTGAGGTGCATGGGAAGGAGTACCATGTATGCAGATTGAAAAAGGCACTCTATGGCCTGTAGCAAGCTCCTAGAGCTTGGTACTTGAGGATTAATACATACTTGTAGCAGTTGGGTTTCGCAAAGAGTGAGGCTGATCCAAACCTATACTTCATTGTGGTTGGTGAGGAGCCTCTCATTTTGGTGTTGTATGTTGATGACTTGATCATCACTGGTGCAGAGAGACTCATTGAGGGCTGCAAGAGAGATCTTGTTTCAGAGTTTGAGATGAAGGATATCGACTTGATGCATTATTTTTTGGGATTGGAGGTGTGGCAGGAGGAGGGGCATTTCTGATCTAGGTGGATGTTGGTGGCCACCCACCTATCCCACTTGGACCCCCACAATTGTCTCTTTTAGTTTTTCAGTTTTCTTAATTGTAGCACAATTTACTATTTTTAGCAATTTTTCGGGTCCTGAACTTCCGGAGCCGTTTTGAGGCCCTAAACGACGTCTTTGGGGAAAATTGGGAGCAACAAGGGTCTATAGACCGATGTTGCTTTTCCCAAAGTTGTAGTCCTTGGATAGATCTTACTGACGAGCTATTGTGCGCGTCAAGCGAAGATCGTCTACCAAAGTTACAACCCCTGGAAGTTGATGTACCAATTTACCCAAACGGGGTCCACAATTTGGCGTTTCATCTCCTAGGGTTACGTTTTTGGATGTTTAGGGTTTTCTATTGTTTCTCAACAATAAATAGGCCTTCGAGCCTCATTGTAACACAGTTTAGAGGCATGTAGCTGCCACATCTCTTCTCAGAGATAAGCTACCATCGCCTTAGCTAGTTTATTTCCATTTATGTTTGTAAGCATATTTTAGTATTTTACAATAATGAAATGAAGTATTATTTGTGCTGCATCACTGTATTTATGGTTATTTTTGTAAGTTGTTGCGTTCTTGTTTAAATCTGGATCAATGGTATCATAGGGGTCTGCTCTTTCTCTGTTTTTCTTTGCATGTCCCCAACGAGGTCGGGATATAAGGAGTTAGGTCTTGAAATGGTTGAACCTTTGCAAGACTAGCCTCGCAAATCTCGATGGCCTCCTATGGTGGATGAAAAGAATGACGAGGGGGCAGGATATCCTATCAAAATTTTGCTCGAAGAAGCCCTTGAGCAACAAAGGAATGCGATGATGGACAACTTTGCCCAAATCCTTCAGCGGTGACCTAGGAGCGATGCATTGGCTTCCAACAACTACTCTGGAAACGCCACACCCTTTAAGGTACAAGTTATTTTGAAATCCCCATATTCGAGGGTCAAATAGACGCAGATGTCGTAGATAAATGGTTAAATCTGTTAGAAGGGTATTTTTCTGTTCATGATTTTTCCAACCAGCAAAAGATCATTTTTTCACTTCTCAAAGCAGCCCCCCACGTCAAGGATTGGTTGGAAACCTACTGCGAGCAGAAGGATGAAAATGCGGCCTCGCTGTTTTCAGCCGCTCCCACTTGGAATTCATTCCGGGACGCCATCAAGGGGCAATATTACCCTATCAAAAGCTATGAGGACAAATACATAAAGTGGACCACGTTGCGGCAGGGAAGGGACCAAGATGTGCCAGAGTTCACAAACATTTTTCATACCCTTCGCACACAGTTTTGGGTATCAAGGACTCTGAGCTACATTTGGTACACAAATACTGCGGCTGCCTACACTGATACATCCAGGAAGAGATGGAGTTCCTAAACATTTCCTCACTTGGCACGACGTATTGATACACTGTCAAGATTGAGCAAAAGTTCAAACAGAAGAAGTGAGACTTTGGATCTGCGAATCTGAAGACCAAAGGAGAAAGCCAAGGCAAGGTGACCCAAGACAACCCGTCGAAGCCGCAAGGAAAGAACAAAACCACGAAGTCGAAGAAGGACACATGAAAGTGGTGTGACTTCCACAAGAGCCCCACTCACAACACAAGTGAGTGTCGGACCAAACAGTCGCTGGTGGCCGAGTTGAAGGCTTTAGAATCAGATGCATGTTCTGGCCTTGAGTCAGAACCCAACAAGGGGAATGGCAAAGGGAAGCAGATCATTGATGCGGAGCTTGGCGTCACTGTTGCGATCGCCAAGATCCAAAAGAATGAGCCTGAAGACCCAGAGGAGGGGGAGCATCTTTTCCACTCACAAATGTGAGTGAAGGGTTCACTGCTGCAATTCATTGTTAACAGTGGGAGCTAGAAGAACCTCATTTCAGCAGAGGTTGTGAAGCGGTTGGGCCTACCGACTATACCACACCCGCATCTGTACAGTATCGGGTGGCTTCACCAAGGACGAGATCTTTGAGTTCGCTTGCAGTGTCGCCTTCCCTACAACATCAAACCCTTTACAGACGAGGTATTATGTGATGTTGTACCTCTGGATGTTTGTGATGTACTAATTGGCCAACCATACTTGTGGAGGCGACATGCTGTGTATGAGTCAAGGCCTCACGCTGTTATTATTACTTTGGGTAATTCATTATACAGGATACCGGAGGTAGCCCCACTCACTGCCACCTCTTTGACCTCTGCTAAGAAATGCAGCAAGATCGTCTCCCAGACTAGGAAATTCATTTTTTGTCTGGTTGGCTCCTAAAGTAAGTGGAGGATCGTAGGCACATCCATGACCCCCGCGAAGGGTTCCAACACGCAGCAGCAACAACAAAGGGATACGGTCATGACAGAACACAGGGACAACTTCTCCTCACCCACAGGGGTACCACACAAGTTTCAGGTGGGCGACAAAGTCTGGTTGCATCTGCAGAAAGAACGCTTTACAAGAGCCCATCAGAAACTCAGACCACTCCGACAGGGTCCTTAAAACATTACCAAGGCTGTGGGAAACAATGCTTTGGAGCACAACATTCCTCCATTCCTTCGCTTGCACAGAGTGTTCAATGTGGAATGCCCTCGACCATGCTTCCCACCAGTACTGGACACATCAGAGATTGCAGAACAACTCACCAGGGACCAAGCTCAGCAAATGGAGGAACTCAACGCAATGGGGACCATTGCTTCCTAAGGGGGGAGGAATGATCCAGGTGGATGTTGGTGGCCACCCACCTATCCCACTTGGACCCCCACAACTGTCTTTGTCAGTTTTTTAGTTTCCTTATTTGTAGCACAATTTACTATTTTTAGCAGTTTTTCGGGTCCTGAACTTCTGGAGCCATTTTGAGGCCCTAAATGACATTTTTTGGGAAATTTGGGAGCAACCTCTGTCCATGGACCGATGTTGCTCTTCCCAAAGTTGTAGTGGTCGGATAGATCTTTCTAACGAGCTATTGTATGCGTCAAACGAAGATTGGGTGCCAAAGCTACGACTCCGGGAAGTTGATGTACCAACTTACCCAAAATGGGGCCCACAATTTTGCGTTTCATCTTCTAGGGTTAGGTTTTGGGATGTTAAGGGTTTTCTATTGTTTCTCAACAATAAATAGGCCTTCGAGCCTCATTGTAACACAATTTAGAGGCATGTAGCCGCCACATCTCTTCTCAGAGATAAGCTACCATCGCCCTAGCTAGTTTATTTCCATTACTATTTGTAAGCATATTTCAGTATTTTACAGTAATGAAATGAAGTATTATTTCCACCGCATATCTCTGTTTATGGTTATCTCTGTAATTTATTGCGTTCCTGTTTAAATCCGGATGAGTGGTATCAAAGTGGTCTGCTTTTTCTCTGTTTTTCTTTGCATGTCCCCAACGAGGTCGGGATATAAGGAGTTAGGGCTTGAAGTAGTCGAACCTTTGCAAGACCAACTTCGCAAATCCCGACGGCCTCCCATGGCAGATGAAAAGAAAGACGAGGGGGCAGGAGATCCTATCAAAATCTTGCTTGAAGAAGCCCTCGAGCGGCAAAGGAATGCGATGATGGATAGCTTTGCCCAGATCCTTTAGTGACTAACTAGAGGCGACGCATCGGCTTCCAACAGTTGCTCTGGAAATGCCACACCCTTTAAGGTACAAGTTAATTTTGAAATCCCCATATTTGAGGGTTAGATAGACGCAGATGCCGTAGATAAATGATTAAATTTTCTAGAAGGGTATTTTTCTATTCATGTATTTTCGAGTGGGGAAAAGATTGTTTTCGCTCTTCTCAAAGCAGCCCCCCATGTCAAGGACTAGTGGGAAACCTACTGCGAGCAGAAGGATGAAAGTACGGGCTCACTTTTTTTAGCCACACCCATTTGGAATTCATTCCTAGATGCCATCAAGGAGCAATACTACCCTGTCAAAAGCTATGAGGACAAATACATAAAGTGGACCACGCTGCAACAGGGAAGGGACCAAGATGTGCCGGAGTTCACAAATATTTTTCATACCCTTCGCACACAATTGGATGTCAAGGACTCTTAGTTACATTTGGTATTCAAATACTGCGGCTGCCTACACAGATACATCCAAGAAGAGATGGAGTTCCTGAACATCTCCTCGCTCGGCATGGCGTATCGATACGCTGTTAAAATCAAGCAAAAGTTCAAACAGAAGAAGCGAGACTTTGGATTTGCAAATCCGAAGACCAAAGGACAAAGCCAAGGCGGGGTGACCCAAGACAACCCGTTGAAGCTGCAAGAAAAGAACAACACCACGAAGTCGAAGAAAGACACAGGAAAGTGGTGTGAGTTCCACAAGAGCCCCACTCACAACACAAGTGAGTGTCGGACCAAGCAGTCGCTGGTGGCTGAGTTGAAGGCTTCAAAATCAGATGCATGTTCCAACCCTGAGTCAGAACCCGACAAGGGGAATGGCAAAGGGAAGCAGATCATTGATGCGGAGCTCAGCATCACCGTTGCCATTGCTAAGATCCAGAAGAATGAGCCTGAAGAGCCAGAGGAGGGGGAGCGCCTTTTCCATTCACAAATGTGGGTGAAGGGTTCACCACTACAATTCATTGTTGATAGTGGGAGCCAGAAGAAACTCATTTCAGCAGAGGTCATGAAGTGGTTGGGCCTACCGACTACACCACGGCCAAAGCCGAACAGTATTGGGTGGTTTCACCAAGGACGAGATCTTCGAGTTCGCCAGCAGTGCCACCTCCCTACAACATCAAACCCTTCACAGACGAGGTATTGTGTGATGTTGCACCTCTGGATGTTTGTGATGTACTATTTGGCCAACCATACTTGTGGAGGTGACATGCTGTGTTTGAGTCAAGGCCTTGCGCTGTTATTATTACTTTGGGTAATTCATTACACAGGATATCGGAGGTAGCCCCACCTACTGCCACCTCTTTGATCTCTGTTAAGAAATGCAGCAAGATCCTCTCCCAGACTAGGAAATTCATTTTTTGTCTGGTTCGCTCCCAAAGTAAGGGGAAGATCGTAGCCACATCCATAACCCCTGTGAAGGGTTCCTCCACACAGCAACAACAATAAAGGGATATGGTTATGACAAAACACATGAACAACTTCTCCTCACCCACAGGGGTACCACACAAGTTTCAGGTGGCAGACAAAGTCTAGTTGCATCTGCAGAAAGAACGCCGGACAAGAGCCCATTAGAAGCTCAGACCACTCCGACACGGTCCTTACAGCATTACCAAGGCTGTGGGAAATAATGCTTTGGAGCACAACATTCCTCCATTCATTCGCTTGCACTGAGTGCTCAATGTGTAACGCCCTCGACCATGCTTCCCACCATTATTGGACACATTAGAGATTGTAGAACAGCTCACTAGGGACCAAGCTCAGCAGATGGAGGAACTCAACGCAATGGGGACCATTGCTTCCTAAGGGGGGAGGAATGATCCAGGTGGATGTTGGTGGCCACCCAACTATTGCACTTGGACCCCCACAACTGTCTCTGTTAGTTTTTCAGTTTACTTATTTGTAGCACAATTTACTATTTTTAGCAGTTTTTCGGGTCTTGAACTTTCGGAGCCGTTTTGAGGCCCTAAATGACGTTTTTTGGGAAATCTAGAGAAACATGGTTCTATGGACTGATGTTGCTCTTCCCAAAATTGTATTGCTCAGATAGATCTTTCTAACAAGCTATTGTACTCATCAAACGAAGATCGGGTGCCAAAGTTACGACCCCGAGAAGTTGATGTACCAACTTACCCAAAATGGGGCCCACAATTTGGCGTTTCATCTTCTAGGGTTAGGTTTTGGGATGTTAAGGTTTTCCATTGTTTTCTCAGCAATAAATAGGCCTTCAAGCCTCATTGTAATACAATATTAGAGGCATTGTAGACGCCACATCTCTTCTTAGAGATAAGCTACCATTGCCCTAGCTGGTTTATTTCCATTTCTATTTGTAAGCATATTTTAGTATTTTACAGTAATGAAATGAAGTATTATTTCCGCTGCATATCTGTGTTTATGGTTATCTTTGTAATTTATTGCGTTGCTATTTAAATCCGGATCAATTTCTTCCTGGGACAAGGGAAGTACATTGTGGATATTCTTAGCAGATTTCACATAGAGGACTCCAAACCCATGTCTACACCTATGATCACTAATTGGAAGAAGCTTCACGCCTTTGATTCCGAGTTGATGGATCCTACTCTATACAGACAATTGATTGGTTGTTTGATGTATTTGGTCAACACTCGATCGGATATATGTTTTGCAGTTAACACTCTGAGTCAGTTCATGTGTGAGCCCGGGAGAGTGTACTGGGTAGCTACAAAACACATTCTTTGTTACTTGCAGGGGACTGTGGATTTTGGTCTGAATTATAGATAGGGTGATGGAGTGAGACTGGCAGGGTACACAGATTCAGATTGGGCAGGTTGTGCTTCAAATAGGAAGAGTCTTCCAGGTGTTGTTTTGGGTTGGGTTTGGTAGTTGTGTCATGGATCAGCCGGAACAACAGTCAGTTGCATTGAGCTCAGCTGAGGTAGAGTATATCACTGCTAGTTTAGCTAGTTGTGAGGCCATATGGCTTCGCAAGATGTTGTTTGGTCTATTTGGTCAGGCATTGTGACCCTTAGTAATTTACTGTGATAATCAGAGTTGCATAAAACTCACGGAGAATCTAGTTTTTCATGACACGCCAAAGCATATTGAGATCAAGTATCACTTCATTAGAGACTATGTCCAAAAGGGAGTTGTCAAGCTTGATTACATCTCTACAAATGAGCAGGTAGCGGACATTTTCACCAAAGCCTTACCACGGGGCAAGCATGTATACTTCAAAGACAAGATGGGAGTGGTGAGGAACACTTTCTTCAGTAAGAGGAGTGTTAAAATTCGGGTACCAGAGGACAAGTGGTTCCCTAAGGCTTTGATCTTTGGCCTAGGGAAAAGTGTCCAAATTTATTTTTTACTTTTCTCCTAAGTGACTTTATAAGTGGTAAAGTCAATTTAATTTAAAAGTGACTTTATAAGTGGTAAAGTTACATTCTAATTGAAAAGTGAATTTACAAGTGGTAAAGTTACATTCTACTTTAAAGGTGATTTTATTAAAGTGAATGAAGAATTAGAAAGTGAAAAAGTGACTATGGAAATAAAAGGCTAAGTGGGTCTCTATTTAAGTGGGTGAGTTAAAAAATAGAAAGTGAGAATTAAATTCACATTTATTTTCCTCCCTAGATCTAAATGAATCTCAACCATTAGATCTTAGGGTAGTCCAAAAGGTCATTTAGAGAATAAAGGAGAAGAGGAGAGGAAAAGATCAATTCATTCTTTCATGAGCATTTGAGAGAAAGAGAAGAGAGAGCAAGGAGAGAATTTCTGAGCAATGAGGAAGTGAAGGAGAGCAACAAGAAAACATTTCAGCAAATCTGGGCAGCAACATTTATTGGCACACATCCCAAGGAAAAACTGTATAGTAGGAGAAAGGCATAGAAATTGAGGAAGAGTGACAACAAGTTTTGGGCACATTTTTTGAGGCTGGCCGTACAACATTTAATGTTTTTTTATCGCTGTAAAAATTTCTGTTTTGGCTGTTCGCTGATTGGCACGATTTTCGGGGTGGAGTTCAAGCACGAAAATCGAGATAAGTTGTAATTTGTAGTTGCTAAAATTTTTACTGTGTATTTTAGTTTTTCTGTAAAATCATTTTCAAAAATAAAGAAGAGCTCTCAAACTGGTTTTCTCCAAGAGTTGTAGGGGGTTTTTCTAGGGTCACATTGACCAAAAATCATTGTGTTATTTTCTGTGTGTCGCTGCCATAATTTTGTTTTTTTTTTTGTTTTTTTGTTTTTCTTTTTCCTGCAATTTCAACCGTTGTGAAATCTCTAAATTTGTGTTTTCAGAAAAATATTATCATTTCCAGATTTTAGAATTTTTATTATGTTTGGATTTACAACTAAATGCATGGAGTGATAAGGGAAACTGATAACCGGAGTGGGGGTTGAAATTTCTTCAATAATGATATATATTTATATGTTATGAAAATTAGAAATTTTATGAAAAATAGAGAATTTGAAACTATATATGCTAGACAATTAGATGTCGGATATCATCATATGATGTCAGATTCTTCAAAAAATCATATTTTAGAAGTTAGAAATTTACATTAGTTCAGAATTTATAATTTTCAATTCAGATTTCAGAAATCTACATTTATAAAAAAACAGAAAAGTGATTCCAGAATTGTTAGATTCTACATTCTAAGCATTTATGATTCATGACACCTATCAATGCATATACCATGGTAAATATGAATCTGATATCTTAGAATGTCAGAATTACATCATAAGTTTGGAGATTAATTTGTGCAATGACCACCAAATTGACAGAGGATTTTGTGACAGCATGTTGCCCACCAGCAATATAAGCATTTGAAGCTCCCATAACTGACCTAGGTGATCCTGCCTCATCCTCAACATGAAAAAGATTGTTTGAAAGAGATCTTGAGAAGCCATCAAGCATTCATGGGTATCCAGGTACCCATCTTTAGGATTCACATCACATAACTTTGAAGGCTTTTTGTAGTCATCCTTCGATCAAGAGATATGATGAAGATTTTCAGTGAATGTAAACAAGACATTTTTTGCTTGTTCATGCAAGTTGGTTTCCTTTTACCACATGGATGAATTGATAAACACTCCAGTTTCATTCTGTTGTGAAAGAGTTGTAAAGCCATGAAAGAACTATAGATGCAAGGTTTTGCTATTCCAGTGTTTGAGCACTATCATATGACCACCATGCAGTGGGCTTCATGAAGTTTATGAATTTCCTTCACGAACACTTCTGCCACTGGGCTTGCTGTGTATGGACTTTGAATTGTGCAAAAATGTGCATATTTTGTGAGTCTATCAACAACCCCAAAAACTGAAACTTTCCCTTCACATTTTGGTTACCCTATAATGAATTGCATTGATATCTTTTGTCATCTTTGATTATGTTTGTGTAATGGCTGAAGTAACCCCTTATTTCTTTGGAACCCTTGTTACATGTGTTTCTTGAAACCCTTTTTACATAGTCTCCCATTTCCAATTCTACTTGCCTATGCTTAGAGGACTAGGTTTCTGAAGTGAGGGCTAGTTTTTATCCTAGTTTTCTCTAATTAATAATGGTCACATATGCAAGATGTCTTTGTTGTCCATTGAGCAATCACCTGAATGCCGAGCAGTCATCCCTATCCAAAGTATAGAGTAGATACATAGATGGAAGCACGTGTAAAAGGATTTCTTAGCTAGAAATATTTGAAGCTGATAATTTCTACATGTCTTCACTAGTGATAGGTTGCCACAAATTGGAATAAAAGGGGTTGATATGGAAGTTTTTGTTGAAAAATTGGGTATCTATGGTCAGTAGTTTCATTGGCAAAATGATGGAGAAACTTCAAATTTTCATGTTTGACCAAGTCGGCCTAAGAAGGTTAAGTCTGCCCCACATGTGAGAAATGACGCGCCCAAAATCACATATAAATATGACCTCATTGGAGATCATTTGGACACATCACATCACACATCAATTCAATCTGAAATAGAGAGAGGACATCTACACGTGCGAATGAATCTAGAGGAGAATCTATTCCGTGTTGACCAATATTCTTCTGTCTGACCAATATTCTTCTGTTTGACCAACGTTGACTTGGAGAGATTGCTTCTGCTTTGACTGAACTCTTTGACTCTCTTGGAGGCCGAGCATTTCAGGAAGAGTTTGATTCTATTTGACATATTTTGTTTTTGTCTCTATTCTGGACACGTTGACCGCAGGTCAAACTTGTGACTTTGACCAAAGATTTTTTGTTTATTGACTGCGGTTTGATTGTCTTCCACAGGCTGAAATTTGGCCCATCTGTAGTAGACCATACTTTGACATAATTGACTCTTTCTCTCTGTTTGTCGACTAGTTTGACTTGGTATTTGTTGAGGTCAGATTTGGAATCTTGTTGGAATATTTTGATGTAATATTGATGAACAAAATTTCTCTCGTAAGGAAAGATTGGTTGGATTTTCCCCTTGTGGGTTTTGCCCTAGCTGTGAGCCTGACTCGGGTGTCTCATTTCTCTTGTTCTACTATTTACTGTGATCTCTATTGCTCTATTGATAAAAGTATATGGTTGAATTTTTTCATGTATAGCTGCTTAATGATTGGAATGTTAAAATAACACTGATTAAATCATTAGAAGCAAATATCAATTGTGAAAAACTATACTAGTCTTGATTGCACTAGAAATTCAACATGGTATTAGAGCTTTGGTGAAGGGAAAGAGTTGTGGGATCACCTTGAAGAAGCATTGAGAGCATCTTGAAGAGTTTGGGATTCAACATCTTTTGATTTTTGGTTGGTCATCTTCATCTTCTTCATTATGAATTCCTTCATGAAAACAAAGAACGAGGTTGAAAGAGCTACTAATTACAGGGAATGTAAGGCTAGGATTGACTTACTAGGCGCAAGGTTTTGGGCATTGTTATAGGAAAAGTCGCTAAACTAGTTGATCAAGCATGACAAATATTGATACTTTGGCATCATACTTTGTTAGAATTTCTCAAATAAGAGATCAACTCAAGGCCATTAGTGAAGAAGTATTCGCCAAATTATTGGTTGTTGTAGCTTTGGGTGGTTTGCCGAGATCTTGGGATCCTTTTGCATCAAGCATATGTGGAGGAGAAAATGCACCTTCATTTGATAAGTTGTGGGCTGCCTGCACTCAAGAACAATCAAGACTCCTTTCTAGAGACTAGATTGAAGATCCAAATGAAGAAGCTTTTGTAGCTCATTCTAAGAGTAATAGAAGAAGACTTAATTTTGGAAGATTGTAAAGGAGTTTTGGTAGAAGACCAAATTCAAGATCTGCTCGAAAAAGGGAACCTGCATTACGAAGAAGGCCTCCTCCTCCCTCTCAAGATAGAAGAGTGTTAAACACACATGGTGAGCGAGAGAGATATGAAAGATAGAACATGCAATACAATTTTATTAACAATTTGATATACATTTATAGTACATGTGGTGACCGTTGGGATTCACATCCCAAGGTCTCTTGGACTCCTTTTGTCCATTCGGCTTCCACACTAACCCATTGAGGATTAG
>APFE030743770.1:0-18579 GCA_000404065.3 Pinus taeda
TAGTTGAGAACACAGAATATTATTTATAAGAATAATTTAATATATACATGAGGAATATGTTGAATACAAATAAAGTAACAATGTTGAATGATGATAAGTTTACATCGAAATCAATGCATGTACACATAATTACACTGACTTCAATGTATATGTTAATTTTAAATACATTGATTTTAGTGTATATATCAATTTTAATTTCTTTTTAATTTGTAACATATTGATTTTAGTGTACATATTAGTTTCTAGATGCATTGATATAAAAATGATGAAAAACATACACTGAAGTTAACGTATTGATTTCAATGTACATCTTAATTCCAATTTCTATTCATATTGCAATGTCAATTTCTATATGCATTGTTTTAAGAATGATAAAAAAATGTGCATTGAAATCAATACATGCACACTAAATTGGAGTTTTGTTAGCAATAGAAATATTTATTGACTTGCATGTCTATGTCGACTTTTTTATGGTCAAAAAGACATAAATAATAATTTCAAAAGTTAATAGATTAACTCTTATTCGCTGGCCTTGATAGGATTGTGATTCCAAATGGTATTTGCCTTCGTTTTTTCTCTCTCTATGTGTCAATAGCAATGTTGTTAATATGTGTAGCCAAGTGAACCTTATTGGCATATTATGTTCATAAGGCAATGATTATTGAATTATGTTCATAAGGCAATGAAACTTTTCCATTCTAATTTCTCTTGTCAGAATTTAGAGTCCATTAGATGGTTTTGCATACACAAATGCCCCTTATTCTTCTTGAGAGTACTCTATTGTTGCATGTACAGTAAAATCAATTTTAATTTCTATGTCAATTTTATATTTATTTCTATGTCATTTATATTTTTTTGGTGACATGGATACCATCTTACATGATGTTGCTTCAAGCTATTAAGTTTAATATTTAGATCACATTCTCATTTACTTTAACACTTATTTCAATATTAGAACATCTTCATTGATATCTAGAGACAATGTTCTATATTAAAAAACAACATGTAAGTTTTGTTTTCTATCAAAGTCTTCTATATCTTCCTATGTAATCCACATTTTGGAGAAGCCTAAAATTTTCCTTTTTATTTTAATTTATTCATTTTTAATCTCCTCCTCCTACTAAAATCTATATTTACTATGCTATTTTTCTATATCCTTATCGTTTGTTTCCCAGAACATTATTCTTCTAATTTTCTACCTCCCTTCCACATTTTTTTCTATAATTCTTCTAGATTTCCACCTCCCTTCCATTATCTTTGTTTTTTCTATATTTTTGTTCTTACATACTTAAATCTATATTCCACTATTTGCATTTTTCCTTCCTTTTTTTTCTAATTACACATTTTCCTAGTCTTTCCTCCTACTTTTCAACTTATTCTATAACTTTATTTTTTATTTTTTTTCACCTTCATATTTTTAACTTTTAACTCATTTAATATTTTTAATTCCATTAATGCATGATTATTATTTCTTCCTCTTTTGGGTTTCTCTCCACATTTAATAGGTCAAAGATTAATATGGATATATATTAGTTTACATTAAATTATAAGTTGTTATAATGTTATTGGAATGTTGAACAATTAATAATTGTTTTATTTTCATTTATTTTTCTTAAATTACAACTATATAATAAATAGGATTTAACATTGTAGAAAATTTGATCCAAACACATGAGAATTCAATCTTTCTAGTGGCATAGTCTTGCCTTCTTTAACATTCAGAGAACATACACATAACATTCACAATATTTACAAAATTATTGATTCACAATATGGGCATAGGTAGCTGAGCCTCCTCTCTCTATTATGATTCATATATTTACTTAAATGTATACAAGTGCATGTAAACTAAAATTGATTTCATATCTCAAAAACCCTCCTAGGATTTCTATAATTTTGTTAAGATCCATAAAATGCTCACCTAGATCCATATTCTTATAATGAGAATTAACTAATCCTCAAATCTCTCTAACTCTCTCAATATTCTCTTGATCTCTCCTAAAGAGTAGATCTAATTCTCATCACTTACATATAATTCTCATAGAAACATAGGAAAATACATTTAAATCAAATAATTAAATCTAACTTAGGGAACCAACTCCCTTGGTAAATAAAATCCCTAGGTCTAGTCAAATGAGTTTTGACTTGGAGGTAAGATGCTCTTGCATCATACTCCCAAGGTGAAAAAAAATCCATGGTCTCCTGACTATGTGTCTTCATAGGTTAATTGAAATCCTCCTAGATCCCAAACTTTAGTTTTACGATGATCATCTACTCTATCATGTTGTTGATGTTCCATCATTGTATTTTTCTAGCTTCCAAGATTCCAAGCTTTATGTTGCAGTTCTCCTCCTTCTTTTTGGATGTAAACATGTTCAATCATTTGCAATCTATTGTCATCCTTCCTTCCTCTCTATCCAATATACCTTTTTTGAGGCCCTTTCAACATCAGCCTCCTGATCTCTCCAATTTTGATGTCCAGCTTGTCCTCTGGCTAGTGCAAATTACTGCTTCCTTGCTATTGTTCTCTACTAACAATCATTTCTTCCTTGCTATTGTTCTCTACTAACATCCTATTATTTGAAGCTTCCATAGTCATTTCATGCTTTCCTTCATCCTTTTCAAAGAAATAAAAGTTAATCTATACTTTAAATTGTTTTAAATTAATATTATATTTAAAGTTTTAATGTATTTTCTATTTCATTACTATTATATAAAGATGAATCGTAAATTAAATTAATTCCATGATATTTTATAAAAAATATTAAATATAAAAACAGTTATAAATTTATAATAAATAAATAAATAAAATGATTTCAAAAAACTTACGAGATATACATAGATGACGTTCAGATTTTAATGTTGGTGAGACCAAATACAACAAAATAAAAGAATAACTGTAATACTTCTGAAACTTTAGAAAACAACCCTGTTGGTTAAAGAAAAATGGTATTGTCCAAAATATTTTCTTGATTATCATGAGAAACTTATTATATGTACTCTGGTTAGAGTTGTGTGTGGGAATAGGAACAAAATATTGAAGTGGAGCACGTGATAAATTTTTATTTAATGCAAAGTTGCAATCTTTCTCTGTGGTTTTTCCTATGAGAGTTTTCCATGTAAATCTATTGTTCATTTTGGATGTGCCAATTGTTTTGTACTTTCTACATACATATTTTAAATTACCGTGCTTTTACAGATCTATTGCATTATTTACAAATTTAATATTCATGTTTCAAATCTATCACATTTTAAACTAATCTAATATTTATATATTATATATGTAAGTTTTAATGTTATTTTTTCATTTATATTCATTATAAAGATGATGTAAAATTAAATTTAATTCTCAATTGAAGTTTTATCAAAAATATTAAATATAAAAACAATTATTAAAAACTTATAATAAATAAATAAATAAAATGATTTCAAAAAGCACATCGAGATTCATCATAGAACACTCATATTTTACGTGTTGTGTGTGAGACCAAAATACAATAAAGAAAATAAAAGAATAATGTAATGATTTCATGAAACTTTTCGAAAATAACCCTCGGTTTGGGTTAATAACACATGGTATTGTGCCAATAATACTTCTCTAGATTATTTTATGACAAATTATTTATGTGTACTCTTGGTTAGAGTGCATGTGGGTGAGAAGGCAAGAAGATTGAAGCTGAGCTAGTAGTTATAATTTTTTATTTAATGAAAAGTTATAGATCTTTCCCTGTGGGTTTTCCATGAGGGTTTTCCACATAAATCTATTGTTCATTTTGGTTGTGAGAATTGTTTTATATTTTAAATACAAGTTTTAAATTACCATTCTTTTACAGATCTATTGCATTATTCATAGATCTCGTATTTATGTTACAGATCTATTGCATTATTCATAGATCTCGTATTTATGTTACAGATCTATCACATTTTACACGAATCTAATATTTATATTGGTAACTAATTAGTTGATTATTTTAACAAGTGGTATCAGGGTTCTTGTTAGAGATTTGGTTTTTGTATAATTTATTTATAGGCATCTGGAATGGAATCACTCATAAGTATTGAAAAACTTACCCAGGTGAATTTCACAATATGGAGATCAATTGAAAATATATTTACATTGAAATATTTTGCACTAGGAGATTGAGGCAGCTGGAATGGAATCACTCATAAGTATTGAAAAAATTACCTGGGTGAATTTCACAATATGGAGATCAATCGAAAATATATTTACATTGAAATATCTGCACTACGAGATTGAGGTAGCTGGAATGGAATCACTCACAAGTATTCAAAAAACTTACCCGGTTGAATTTCACAATATGGAGATTAATCGAAAATATATTTACATTGAAATATATGCACCAGGAGATTGAGGGTAAATCAAAGGAACCATCATCCATGAATGGTGAAAATTGGGAGAAGATACATAAAAAAGAGATTGCCACTATTCAACAATATTTGGTAGACACAGTATATTTCCATGTTTCTCAAGAAAAAAACAATCGAATCATTAGGGAAAAACTTCATGATTTATATGAATCAGGTACAATAGTCAACAAATTATTTCTAATGAAGACATTGTTTAATCTTAATAAAATGAAGGGAGTTTAGTATTTGAACATTTAAATGAGTTTCATATGATATTAAACCAACTCTCTTCATTGAAAATTGTATTTGATGATGAGATAGGAGTTGCTACAGTTGAGCTCAATGCTAGATAGTTGGAAAAACTTGATTTCTACAATAAGTAATGCAACACCAAAAGATAAATTATGTTTTAAAGGTGTTTCTAATTGTTTATTAAATGAAGAAATTCCTAGGAAATCTATGGAGGATGAAATGCCAAACACGGAGGCATTAACAATTTCTTACGGCATAAGACAACCATATAGAAGGAATTCAAGGCTTTCCATATCTAGAGTCAGATCAATGTCTAGGTAGGTAGTGAATAATAACCTACTACCATTATGGAAAACTTGGCCATATCAAAAAATATTGCAAGATATTAAAAGGAGAGAAAAATGAGAAAAAGACAACTAGCAACAACAACAATGAAGAAACTATTGTTGTTGCACCAGATGTTGAGGCATTAATTACTATTTCCTATCAAGATGCATGTCTTTATACTTATTTTCATGATAGTGGTTGGATTTTAGATTCTAGAGCCTCCTATGATGCTACCCCAAGTAGAGAAATTTTTGTTTTTATAAATCTGGAAATATGGGAAAGGTCTGCTTGGGTAATAAAAGTCTTTGTAATATTGAAGGGGTAGGAGATATACTAATAAAAATAGAAGATGGTTGTATTTTTTTGCTTAAATAGGTCAAGTATGTACCAGATCTTAGAATGAATTTGATTTTAGTTGGAAAGTTAGATGATGAATTCTACCTTATAGTGTTTGGAAAAGGAGGTTGGAAAATTGTAAAGGGCTCACTAGTTGTTGCAAAGGGGTAGAAAATTATCCCTCTCTACACATTGAAGTCAAAACTGCAAAATTATAATATTGTTGTTTTTAATGAGGATTTTATAACAAATTTATGGCACAAAATGCTTGGGCACATGACTAAAAAGCCTTGCAGAGAAAAACAAAATTCCCAGGATAAAAGGTACATAATTTAAATTTTGTGAACATTATGTTATGGGTAGACAAAATAGGTTGTCATTTATAAGAGATGGTCCTAAAATAGATACACAAATATGATATCTAGTACATTCTAATCTTTGTGGTCCAATCAATATAAAATCACTAGGAGGACCTGCTTATTTTGTTACTTTTATTGACGATGCATCAAAAAAGGTGTGGGATTTCCCTATTAAAAGCAATGATCAAGTTTTAGACATTTTTCAGAAATTTCACATGATTGTTAAAAGGGAAACTAATAAATTCTTGAGATGTATTAGAACAAATAATGGTGGGGAATATTGCTCCAATGCATTAGAATAATATTGTAGAAGGCATGACATAAAGAATGTAAAAATAGTTCCTTGTACTAAACAACAAAATGGAATAGTTGAGAGAATGAATCAGACAATAATGGAGAATGTTAGAAGTATGATTTAAAATTTGGGTTTGCCTAAATAATTTGGGCACTGGATGTTCGAACATCTTACTACTTAATAAGTCATTTTCCCACAACTTCATTGGATGGTGGTATTCCTGAAAAGGTATGGACTGGTAAAGATTTATGTTATGCTCGTTTGAAAAATTTTGGCTGTGAAGCATATGTGCATATTCCTAAAGAGCAGCCAAGTTGGATAAAAAGTCATTAAAATGCATTTTATTAGGATATGTTGATAATGAGTTAAGTTACCGGTTATGGGATCCTTTGAAAAAGAGAGTTATTAGAAGCAGCGATGTTATATTTAATGAAGAAAAAATGATTTAAACTAATGAAAAAGATGCGGGGGAGAAAAGAATTGTTGAAATTCCAAAACAACAGGAAAATAAACCACCATTATAGGAAGACACATCCAAATATAATGAGAATCCATTGCAACAAAATTAAAGTGAGGAACAACAATGAGAAGAACATGAAGAACAAAAAATCCAACAACCATTGGCAAAAAATCCTCCACAAAACTAATCTATTCGCAAGTCTACCAGGTAACTTAATCCTTCACAAAGGTATTCTCCCTCAGAGTATATTTTATTGATTGATGAAAAAGAACCTACTTGTTTTTAGGAAGCATGTTAAGGACAAGATAATATCAAATGGAAAAAATGTATGCAAGAACAACTAAAATTCCTACATGATAATAAGATATGGGATTAAGTTGAAAGCCCAAAAGGTGTTGGAAAATATGGAGACTCAATAATTATAACTCAATTTCCTTAACTTGATCATTACTTGTGATGTTATATGTTCTTTTATTACTTCTTTGATTATGTACATCAAGAAATTACCAAGACAAAGAAGATCACAAACAAACATAATACAACAGATATAGGCTCCAAGCCAGGGAAAAACCCCTCAAATGGGAACACCCGGAAGATTATTCTCTTCTTCTTTAGAATGTACTTACAAAATACATTTCCAAGAGCCAAAGACTCAAGAAAACAAGCCCTTTAAGACCCAAGTGAACCCCCAAAAACATCTGCTCCAGAAAAACTTCCTGGACTTCGATACTGCAACCTAGCTACCACAACTTTAGCCCTAGTAACAAAATTGTGGCCCTGCAATTTTGACCCCCATCAACTACCCCAAAAAAATCATCCTCTTGAAGTTGGCAGCTTCACAAACCCTAGCGAGACACAGAGAGAAATATCCCTTGATAAACTTTGACTTTTTCTCCTCTTCTTCATCCTCTAGCTACACTTTTCACCTTCACTATTACAGATTGAACTTTTGTGAGATATGTGTGCAAATGAGGTCGAGCTCCCTTCTAGTTATAACCTTTCTTGAGGGTTGAATTTCCCTCCCTTAGGCCGACTTGTCCTTGCTCTTCGGCCAAATTTGTCTTGGGAATATCCATGTCTTTTACAGGATAAAATAAATATTTTTTTCATTACAATGAGTCCAAATGGGATTATGAAACATGATCAATATTATTCTTTATCCTAGAAAGAACTAGAAGACTGAAAAGCTCAAACAACATGCTTTTGACTTAAACTTGAGTATGAAATCCATACACCAAAATAAATATAATTTCTCTTTCTTTTATTTTTCTTTCTTTATAAATAATATGCAATGTCATTATTACAATTACATCATAATGAATACCAAACCTAGTTATGGTTTTCAATGCTCCTTCTTAACTAGGGAGGTATTCATGCTATGAGGAATCTCAATCTTGAATCATTCTCATAAGAAGAGTCGGATTGATAAGCCATATTTTTTCAAGCATCTTTATATCGTAACCAACATTGTCCCTGAATGCCTTAACTAGACATGCTCATATTTAATTATAAGAATTATGCTTGGAGTTTTTACGTGAGTTTCCACACTACCTCTAAAGGTACATACCCCATCCAAATGTCTACAAGGTATGTCCTTTTAGGACTATTCTTATCTTGGACTCCCAAACTTGGATCATTAAAGAATATGGTCCTCTTCTACTACTCTTATCTTGGATGCCTTACATCATCCTCAAATAGCATCAGTCACCAACTTCTTTCCATGGATTCTTTAATCGATAAGAAGTTTCCATATAGATTCTTATCCAATCCTTTAGACTCCATTCTTTCTTTATGGCCTTCACTAAGACTTGTGAATGTTAGCCCTAGTCTAGTGCCTAACCCATAAAGATAAGAACTATCTGATGTCACTCCCTCCCAACTAGGGAAGAGATATCCACCAAACCAAGCTTAACTCTCAGGTACTTAGGCTTCTTGTTTGGTAAGGATTTAGTGAATATGTCAACTACTTGTTCATCTATAGGTAGATATTGTAGCTCCATGATCCTATCTCATACCAAGCTTCTAATGTAGTGATACTTGTTATTTGTATGCTTCGTCTTAGCATGAAAAAATGGGTCTTCTTGCAACTTTATGCAACTTTGATTATCACAATGTGTACATGTAAGGTTGAGTGGTCCTTTAAACAAGTCTGATAATAAATTCCTGAGCCAAATTTCTTCCCTACAGACTTCAATTGCAGCGACATATTAAGCTTCAACACTACTCAAAGAATTTATATCCAACTTTTTTCTCATCCATGAAACCATGGAAGATCCAAGGCTGAAGAATCCTCATGTTGTGCTCCTTCCATATTTATCACCACCACCCCAATATGAATCTATATATCCCATGAGATGGATTTCATTCCCAATGTACTTGAGGCAATGATGTATGGTCCCATGCATGTATCGTAAGATATGCTCAGTTGCAATCCAATGATCATGATTTGGCTCCATCTAAAACTGGCTAAAGACATTTACTGCAAAACAAATGTTTGGCCTAGATACATCAAGGAACCAATCAATTTCCTGTGGCAAGTAGGATCTATCGGACTATACTTTGAACTCAACCTTTTCAAATTTCTAACCATAGGAGTCATCATATGTTTGTAATCCACCATGTTGAACTTCTGAAGCATGTTAATCACATATTTACCTTGACTAAGATATATCTCTCATGATTTTTGGCATACTTCTCATCCCAAGTAATAATGCATAGTTCCATTGTAGGTTTTAACCCTATACAAAAATTACCTGCAAACAAATTCTTAAAAAACAGAAAATAAATAAACAATGGAAAGAGCTTAAAACATAAAACATATATACACAAAGATTTTCCCTTGGATCCCAAAACCAAGACTACCTGATTGATTTTTTCATTATATTCTTTTCAATGTTACAATACATATATATACATGCCGAAGAATCCATAAACACCAATTCATTAACCCTTGCTTAGAACATAATTGTAGTTCCCTTGACTTAGAAAATACCATGGGCAGAAAACCATCATGCCCAAAATGTGTGAAATCCATGCACAAAACCATAGGTAGGTCCGCCCATGTAGGGGGGTTTCCGCCCCTCTGCAAACCCCCCTGTTGCACCCAACACAACGAAGGGGGGGTTGGACGCCCCCCCCCCCCGCTTCACGCCTGGGGCTAGTCGTGGAAAGAATATAACACACACCCAACATCCATGATCCTTCATATCGAAGTTGGTTGCTAAATTACTCTTGCATTTCTAAATCTGATGATCCACACCTATGACTAGTAGATCATCCACATATAATATTATAATAACTAGCTCTTCTTAGACCACCTTGACATATAGATTTGGATCTGCAGAATACTTGGTAAAACCAAGTCTCAAGAGGTATGCATCCATTCTTGTATACATTGCTCTTGGTGCTTATATCAAGACATATGTATCCTTCTTCAACCTACAGACATGAGCTTCCCTCTGATTTATTTCAAATCATTGAGGCTGATCAATATAGACTTCCTCATCAATGGTCCCATTTAGGAAATCCATTTGATGAGTGTTCCTTCCCATAGAAGCAGTTAACGAAATAAGTGATTTTATAGTATATTTAGGTGTGGGAGCAAAGGTTTCTTCATAATCAATCACTTATTTAAGTGAGAAGCCCCTTGCTACAAACCTTTCTTTATATTTCTTGATGCTCCCATATACAAAGTGCTTTATCTTATAAATCCATTTTGAAGTGACTATCAATTTGTCACTTGGCCTAGGGAAAATCTCCCATGCATCGCTATTCATTATGGATTAGTATTCTTCTTGCATAACACTTATCCATTCTTGATTCTTAGTTGCATCCTCATAGGAGGAAGGTTCTACCTTAATTAGCTTTGTCATGTATGTAGCATATCCAAAATACATCTTTCGTCTCTCACTTTCCCTAGATGCCCCTGATGTTGTATGTCCTTCTAATTCTCTAAGAGTAGTTTTCAACAAAACACGCCTCTTTTGATTTTCTAGAACAATTAATTATTGTTTAGACTCACAAGGACCTTCAACATATTCTTGAGTAGGTCTCGGTTCTTGACCATCATTGTCCCTAAATATATCCTCAAAGATAGGAAATTATTTTTCATCAAATTCAATTGGAACATCCTTTGATTCCTTGTAAGATATATTCTCATCAAAGATGACATCTCTGCTTACCTCAATTTGATGGTCCTCCTTGGTGTAGATAATGTAGGCCTTATATGAAGCACTATGCCCCACAAAGTTTCCCATTAAACTGGTAAGATCTAGCTTCTTTCTTTTATCCTTGGGTACATGAATGTACAAAACGCACCCAAATATATGATGATGATACACACTTGGCTTCTTTCCTATAAATGTTTCATTTAGTTTCATGTTGTTGAGGATTTTGTGAGGAATTTGGTTCTGCAAGTAAACAAGTGTCATACATGCCTCCCCCCATAAGAACTGAGGGATATCTCGATCATGTAGCATAGCTCTAACACATTCTTAAATAATATGATTCTTCCTTTCTATCATTCTATTATGTTCAGGATTATAGGGAACAATGAGATCCCTCTTGATTCCCACTTCCTTGCAGAAAGATATTAATTATTTGGAGGTGTATTCTCCACCATTATCTAACCTTAGAATATTGATCTTCTGATATGAACTTAAACAGGAATGCAACCACTTACAAATATAATCATAAACACAAAGATGCAATAGAAAAACACTTCATTTCATTAATAGAAAAATATTGAACTATGCTTATAAACATAATGGAAATAAGATAGCTCAGGCGATGGTAGGTTATCTCTAAGAAAAGATGTGGCGGCTACATGCCTCTGAAGTGTGTTACAATGAGGCTCAAGGGCCTATTATTATTGGAAAACATGAGAAAACCCTAAAGAACCAAAACCATTACCCTAGGAGATGTAACACCAAGAGTTTGTGGGCCCTGTTGGGGTTAGTTTGGTAGCCAACTTCCCGGGGTCGTAACTTGGTCATATTATCTCCGTTTAGCATGTACAATACCTTGTTGGAAAGGTCTATGTAAGTACTACAAGTTTTGTCACAGGCCCATGGCTATTGCGGACCCCAAAAAACGTCGTTTAGGGGGTCAAACCTGCTCCGGAAGTTCAGGACCCGAAAAATGCTAAAAATAGTAAATGTTGAAATGAACAAGGAAACATATGAAACTGAATGGGCGGTCTAGGTGGAATAAGTGAGCGGCCACTAATATCCACCTGGATCGTCTTCCTCTCAGTTAGTTTTTCCACTTCATTCTTGAACTCCTGAAACTTTTTGAATACCTCATCCTTGTACTTGAGAAGGGTTAACCAACGCCTTCCATGAGTAATCATCAATAAAGGTTATGTAAGGTGAATGCCCACCAAGAGACTTAACTATCATAGGTCCATATACATCTGAGTGTATGAGATCCAAGCTTTCTTTAGATCTAGTTTCATTACATGCAAATGGTTTCTTTACATTCTTGCCTAGAGCACATCCCTTTCAGGTTCCTTCATGATATTCCTTTATTTTGGTGACTCCATTGACCATTTGACACATAGATGGAAAAATCTTATAATGAAGGTGTCCATGCCTTCTATGCCATAATTCAGAAAGACTCACTTCCAAATGAACTAGGGCTTGAGATAGAGGTGTATAGATTCTATACAATGTTCTCCCATGAACCCCTATCATCTCTGCTTCATTGATACTAGAGCCCTTATCCCAAACCAAAACCTTGCCACCAATAAAAATAACCCTATTACCCTTATCCTCTAGACAAGAAATAGAAAGTATATTTTTCTTCAAACTCGGGACATATAAGATGTTGTTGAGGTGAATGTTTCCACCTAACTCGAGCTCCAATGATGTAGACCCAAAGCCTTTCATTGGATAATATTTGTTGTCACCAAGTTTTATAGAGTGATATGAATTTCCTTTTGACAAGGTCTGAAGTTGACTGCATTCTCTTCTCATGTGTTTGGACGCACCACTGCCGATAACCCATACATTCTCATCTTTGAAGGTGCCAGAAAGAGCGAAGAACATATTTTCTTCTACTACTTTCTTACTAGCTTGGAGATGACTTTCAATATGTAGTTCTTAATGGAGATAGTGAGATTTCCAAGAAAATTGAAGCCCTTCTTCATGATTCTTGACATTGTGCCAGCTAACTTGTGATGTTCAGTCTCCTTCTTGCACCTTATCTTTGATACGATGTTGGACAATAAAGAGACTTGATTATTATAACTCATTTTCCTTATCTTGATAATTACTTGTGATGTTAGGTGTTCTTTTATTACTTATTTGATTATGTTCATCAAGAAATTACCAAAACAAAGAAGATCACAAAGAGACAAAGTACACAAGATATAATCTCCAAGCGAGGGAAAAACCCCTCCAAGGAGAAAACCCAAAAAATGCTTCGCTTCTTCTTTAGAATCTTCTTATAAAAGAGATTTGCAAGACCCAAAGACTCAAGCGAAGAATCCCTATAAGACCCAAGTCAGCCCCCAGTAAGATCTGCTTCAAAAAAACATCTAGAACTCTGATACTACAACCTAGCTACTACAAATTTGGCCCCAACCACAGAATTTTGGCCCTGCAAATTTGGCCCCCACAGATTGCCCCATAAATTCATCCTCTTGAAGCTGGTAGCTTCACAAAAGCTAGCGAGACATTGAGAGAGATATCCCTTGACCTAGTTTGATTTTTTCTCCTCGTCTTCATCCTCTAGCTTCTGTTTTCACCTTCGTTATTGCAGATCGAACTTTTTTGAGATGTGTATCCAAATGAGTTCAAGCACCCTTCTATGTATAACATTTCTTGATGGTAAAATTTCCCTCTCTTAGCCTAACTTGTCCTTTCTCTTGGGCCGACTTGGTCTTGGGCTTATTCATGGCTTTTACATGATAAAATAAATAATTTTCTTCATTACAATGAGTTCAAATGGGACTATGACACATGACCAATATTATTCTTTATCCTATAAAAACCTAGAAAGACCTAGATGACCTAAAAGCACAAAGAACATGCTTTTGACTCAAACTTGAGTATGAAACCCATACTGCAAAATAAATATAATTTCTCTTTCTTTCATTTTTCTTTCTTTATAAAGAATATGCAATGCCATGATTACAATTACATCATAATGAAGATTGAACCTAGTTATGATTTTCAATAATAGGAAAAAATGTTTTAAAGAATAAGTGGGTGTATCGAATAAAACATGAGGACAAGGAAAACCTACAAAGATTTAAAGAAAGGCTAGTGGTTAATGTTTTTGGGCATGGAAAAGGTATTGATTTCACAAAAATATTTTCTCCAGTTGTCAAAATGTCATCAATACGAGTAGTACTTGGCCTTGTAGCTACTCTAGATTTAGAGTTGGAGAAATTAGATGTCAAGAAAACCTTCCTACATGGGAATTTAGAAGAAGAGGTATATATGGAGCAACCAAAAGGATTCATTGCAAAAGGTAAAGAAAACTTAGTCTGCAAGTTGAAGAAGAGTCTTTATGGGCTTAAATAAGCCCCTCATCAATGGTATAAGAAAATTGACTCTTTAATGCTTGATCATAATTTTAAAAGGTTAAATGGAGATCATTATGTATACATTAAAATATATGAAAGAGGAAATTTCATTATCTTGTTTTTATATGTTGATGGAATGTTGATTGTTGGGAAATATAATACCATGATTAATAGGTTAAAAGAAGAATTAAATAAGGCCTTTGCACTAAAGAATATATGACCAAAAAAGAAGATTTTGGGAAGGCACATTATATGTGATAGAAAAAGGAAGAAATTGTTGCTGTCACAAAAACAATACCTTGGAAAAGTATTGGAATAATTCAATATGGATGATGCAAAATTTGTAGGTACACCACTTCCCGTTTCAAATTAAAATCTAAAAAATGCCCCATTACTACTGAAGAAAAATAAAAAATGTTCAAGATTTCATATGCTTTTGCAGTAGGAAGTCTTATGTATGTTATGGTATGCACTTACCGTGACATTGCACATTCACTGGGAGTAGTAAGTAGGTTTCTTGTAAACCCAAGCAAGGAACATTGGAATGCAATTAATTGGATTTTTAGATATATTAAAGGATCGATTGACTATTGTTTGTGCTTTCAAGGTACTAATACCTTATTGGATGGATTTAAAGATTTTGTTTTCACAGGGGACATGGATTCTAGAAGATCCATAACATGTCACATCCGTGCTTTTGTAGGGGTTGTAGTATCACGAATATCTAGACTGCAAAATTTTTTGGTTCTTTCTATCATAGAAGCTAAGTTTATGGAAGCAACCGATGCATGGAAGAAAATGATTTGGATGAAGAGGTTCCTAGAGGAACTAAGTTTGTAGCAAGAAAAGTATGTATTGAATTGTGATAGCCAAAATGCACTCCATGTTGCCAAAAACCTCACTTTTCACTACAAGACAGCGCATATTGAGAGGAACTAAGTTTGTAGCAAGAAAAGTATGTATTGAATTGTGATAGCGAAAATGCACTCCATGTTGCCAAAAACCCCACTTTTCACTACAAGACAAAGCATATTGATGTCAGATACCATTGGATTCACCAAGTGTTCAAGGATGGGTTGTTATAGTTGGAGAAAATACACACAAAGGAAAATTTAGCTACCACTGGATTCACCAAGTGTTCAAGGATGGGTTGTTATAGTTGGAGAAAATACACACAAAGGACAATCTAGTTGATATGTTAACAAAAAAATTGGCAAGGGATAAGCACGATATGCCTTCACTGCCCTATTGCAAAGATGATAAAATAAGACTTGGGAAAGATTTGTAACTAAGAGATAGAAATTTGTATTTGGTTAAAAAAAATTTCCAATGGATAAGCACGACATTTGTAGAGCCTTGGCCGCTAAAATAAGACTTGGGAAAGATCTGTAACTAAGAGATAGAAAGTTGTATTTGGTCTCAAGTGTGAGATTATTGTGTGTGAGACAAAATAAATAAAGTAAAATAATAATGTAATGACTTCTTGAAACTTCTCAAAAAGTCTACAAGATGGTTTTGGGTTAGTGGTTTTGGACTCATGGTTTTAATAGCACACGGTATTGTGTCAATAATATTTCTCTAGATCATTTTATGAGAAATTATTTATATATACTCTTGGTTAGACATTGCATGTGAAGCGAGAAGGAAAGAAGATTGGAGTTGAGAAAATGTTTGTAAATTTTTATTTAATGAAAAGTTACAACTTTTTCCAATGGTTTTTCCCAAAGAAAGTTTGTGTTTACATAAATATAATATTATATAAATAATTTGTTAGTTGTTTTAACATTACGAGCTAGTATAAACTCAAAATAACGCAACTCACACAATCTTCATGGAAGTGATGTCAAATCTAATCAATAAAACAAAATAAACTTAACGCCCATGTTTTAAAATAAACTTGTTTCAAATTCGAAGTGTGGTTACATAGAAACAGGTTCGAGGACGTTCTAGTCACCAATTTTTTTATTTCACGGTTGGCAACACTGTAGCTATCTCGGTATTTATAGCCGTAGTGGAAATCTCTGCTGATGTCAAAAGCATATGTCATGGAAGAGATGGGAACATTGTTATCCGGTCGGAGTAACTCCCAATTTTGTTCTTTAATCAAAGTTATTCACCACAGAGTTGATATGATTGAGAGCATCTTCCTCTATTTTTCCAAGATTGTCTTTCATATAATAAGATATACATGAAGCTTCTTCTCCACGGGCCCTGTCCGCCTACATTCCCAATACCAATATGATTCCAAAGCAAAACAACTTAAAAATAGATGGAAAATTCGATATAAATTTGTCGCCGATGGTTTTGATTAGAGTGAGTTGTTGGAAGGTATTAATTCCAACTACCCACCATTAATATAGCCGCTAGATTAATCTAGAGAATTGAGTAGACGTTTCAGGTGCAATTTCTAGAATTCGGCGGATACATTGACAAATGGGTAAGCTTCCTGGAGAAGCCACAGCCCCATCAAACTCCATAATTTTCTTTGTTGTGTATAAATACCTATTCATCATTGAATGAAGGCAAGTGTTCCGAGTTTTTTTTGTGTGTTCATATCTGAAGTTCTGCACTCTTTGATTTGGTATTAGAGCAGGTGTGAGGTTGAGTTGTGAAGAGCTGTGAGACACCTCAGCGAGTGTTGGTAAAGCGCTGTGAGCTTGGTGTTGGTGAACCGTGTAAAGGAGGCAGTAAGTCTGAAGGCTCGGTTGTGTGCTGTGAGTTGGAGCTGTGTGCTGTGAGTTGGAGTTAATAGTAAGCGCCATTGGTCGTGGAAGAGAGCATTGGATCTTCGGTGAATCTGTAGCAGAGTGATATTATATGTGTGAGCTCCTGTCTGAGACGTGTTGAGCTGAAGATCGAAGCTACTGAAGGTTGTAAAGAATTTCCAATCGAAGGTGAAGCCATTGGACTGACCGTTGCCATTTGGAGGGCACTGTGTGTTACGGGCTGGAGCCATGAGGAACTTCCTGGAGAAGCGGTGAGCGTTAGTACTGCTGCACATTTATTTTTAATTGTTGTAATTGGTGCTGATTAGAGAGCATAGTTCGACGCTGAAAGTCGTGGAATATGGTGGAGCATGGAAAGTTCAAAGCATTTGGAGTGCTGGTAAGAGAGAGCTGCTGGAGGGAAGAGTTGTTGTAGTAACAGTGAGATAGAGCTGTTGCTTACCATCTGTTTCTGTAAAGAGCTTAAAGGAGTCTTCACTACCTTCACTGGTATAGGGTGTACATAAGGGTAAAACCATACTCTCAATTTTTTTTATAAATTGGTTGCACTATATTTAATCCATATCATACTTGGTGATAATTGAAGTTTTTTAATTGATTTTAAGCTGAAGGTCCGATAGTCTAAAAGTGATATATTTTATATTGGAAGTTCGAACTAAGTAAAAAAAATAGTTGTGGTTGTTGTTTATGGTTGTATTTTTTGTGATTTGGGAGAATAATTTGTGGTTTTTAAGTGGGTATATTTTGTATGAAGTTTTTAAGAATTAATGGAGACAAGGAGCGATGATGGCAGTGAATGGTAAAATCTTGGTTTGTTTTTGGAGTAAGGAAATTATTTATTGAAATTGTGAAAAAAAAACTGTATCTTGGTAGAAAAGAATTTATAAGCTTATTAACAATGGCTAATATATTGGCAGAATCTTATTTATCTGAATCTAACAAGTTAGATGGTGAAAATTATGCAAATTGGAAGTTTAAGTTGCGGACTTTGATGGAAGGCAACAATACATGGGCGATTGTGTCTGGAACTGAAGTTAAGCCAGTGTCCCCTCCAGCCACATATGCTGCAATTCAAGATTGGGAGCGATGGGAAAGCAAAGCAAAGGTGCTTCTACGGATGACGGTTAAGGACAACATTACTCCACACATTAGAGAGTGCAAAAAATCCAAGGAGACATGGGACACTCTCAAAAATTTGTATGAGACAAATACTACAAATCGAATATTGTATTTAAAGAGTAAGCTTCTTTCAATTAAGATGGAATAAAATTAAAGTGCTAGTGATTTCATTTATAGAATTAAAGATCTAAAGGATAAACTAGGTGACATTGGTGAATCAGTATCTAGTACAGACTTGGTTACTGTGACATTAAGTGGAATGCTTGATAAATATCAAATGTTTATAATTGGTCTTTTAGCTAGAGAGAAGGCTCCTACTTTTGATGAGTTGGCAGGTATACTTATGTAGGAAGAAGAGCGGAGAAGAAGCATTAAACATAAATCTCCTAATTCAGATTTAGCATTGATGGCCAAAGGGAAGAAGTCCCTCAAAGGTAAACAATGGGAGAAAAATAAAGGCAAAAAGCCACAGGTAAAATCATTTCAAGGTACCCCTTTACCAAGGACAAATGCCAAATCAAGTAGAGATGATGTGTGTTATTACTGTGGAAAACCTCGTCATTTTGCTAAGAATTACATGAAAAGGAGGTCTGATCAATTTAAACGAAGAAGGAATTCAGGAAATTATGTTGATAGAGATGAAGCAATTAGTCAAGATGTTAGCAATCTTAAATTGTTTGTGTCCAATGCTACTTTATCAGCAGAAACTGATGATGATAATGCTTGGTTTATAGATTCTGGTGCATCAATCCATATGTCATGCAAAAGATATTGGTTTGATACTTATCATGAGATTAATAATGGTG
>APFE030743771.1:1575-14005 GCA_000404065.3 Pinus taeda
ACTACCCAAACGTAGGACCTCAGTTATGTCCTTCTCACCCTAGAAGTAGCTTTTTATAGCATAAACGGCTGTGTGTGTGTATGTTTCTTGACTTAGACAAACTTCGGTCTGCTAGGGTTCCACCCAAGAGCCTTAGGGGATAATATCCCGCAACACTTTGCCTTCTGATCATAGATTTTCTTGATTCTCTCTTGCAGCCTAAAGGTATTTTGAAAAACCTCCTCTCTCATCTACTGTAAATGGATCATTTGGCTTATTCTTCATTGAAAATGATCCTCCTCATTGCCAACTTCCTGCAGAAGTTTTACAACCGGGACTGCAAGAGATGTCAGGAACACCGTGTTAATACCATATACTATTTCGAATGGAGACATGCTGATTGACTTCTTTTGACTTACTCTATCTTCCCATAGTTCATTAACCAACTTCTTGTGCCAGCTCTTTTTGTTTGTTTCCAGCAGCTTTTTGATGATGTTGACCAATGATTTGTTCAAAGATTCAGCCAATCCATTACCTTGCGGATAGTATGCAGTAGAATTCCCCAAGGTAATTTGATATTTGCTACAAAAATCAATCATCTTTTTGGACTTGAAAGCTACTACGTTATCTATAACCAGCTTGTTAGGATAGCCAAAACATGACAAAATATTATTTTCAAGAAACTAAATTATTACTGCATTTGTGGCCTGCTGAGTGGGGATTGCCTCAATCCATTTTGTAAAATAATTCATCACTGTTAAGATCCACTTGTGCTAAGCTAAAGATGAAGGATGAATCTCTCCAATAAAATCTAGGCCCCACTATTTAAATGGAGCACTTACTTCAACTGGCTTGAGAGGTAGAGGCTGCAATTTTCTCCTTCCCTGAAAAATCTAGCATTGATAACAGCTTGTAATAGTCTTATAAACATCAGCAAAGAGGGTAGGCCAATAGTACCCTTCTCTTAAAATTTTATTAGCCATCGTCTTCCAAAATAGGTGGCCTCCACAGCCTCCCTTGTGAAAATCATCCATGACCTGTTTTGCTTCCTCCTCAACCAAACAATTCAGCAAAATACCTCCAGGATCTTTCCAATATAGTGCATTATTCATAATACAAAATTTAGCAGCCTTTAGTTTCAGAGTTCTACTTTTATTTTTAGCCATCCCCGATGGTAGTGAAAGGTGTTGGAGCACGTATACAATATCTGAATACCAAGGAGAATATAGAAAAATTTCAGATACCTGAACAAGTGAATTGTCTTCATCTTCTTCAGACATAGCAGCAATCAGGTTTATGTCGAAGGCATGCAAATTAGACTCCACCATTAGCTTTGCTAGACCCTACCCCTTGATGAGCTTCGCTGGCTTTATCTCCAAGTCATATTCTAACAAAGCTGCGATCCATTTGCCTCACCTCCCTTCCGGATCTATTTGTACCAAAACATCTTTGCTGCATTAGGGACATAAGCAAGAATATGAGAGTGCAAAATATATACCCAGAACTATTTCAAAGCTTTCACCAAGGCAAGAGCTTACTTTTCAATAATGTTATATTTTAAGGTTGCATCTCTTATTGTCCTGCTGAAAAAGGAAATTGGATTTTCAAGCTGGTCTCTTTTCTGCATTAGAACTGCTGCCATAGTATGGTCAAAACCGAATGAAAATAATATGAAATCTTGGGAATAATTTGGACTAATTAAAATTAGAGCTGAAGAAAGAGCCAACTTTACCAGGTTGAAAGACTTCATGGCTTCTTCAGTCCAATTTACCACACTATCTTTCTTCAACATATTTTTAATTTCCCTCAAGTGTTCAGCTAGATTTGGCACAAAATGATGTAAGACGTTCACCTTGCCATTAAATTCTTGGATCTCCTTTTTGCTACGAGGAAAATCAATTTTCTAAATGGCTTCCACTCGAGCAGGATCGATGTGGATTCCCTCCTTGGATATTATGTGACTGAGAAGCTTCCCCTTATCCATGGAAAACGAGCTCTTTTTGGGATTGAGTGATATGCCATACTTTCTGCAATGCTGAAAAACAAATTTCAGATGGTAAATATGCTCCTCATCTGAATTGGAAAAGACAATCAAATCATCAAGATACACTACTAAAAATACATCTTTTAAATTTACAAAAGTGATATCCATAGCCCACTGAAATGTTGCACCAGCATTATTTAAACTGAATGGCATCTTGGCGTAATGGAATGTTCCCCATGGAGTGGTGAATGTTGTTTTGTCCCTGTCATCCTCATGGACCAAAATTTGATTGTAGCCGGAATACTCATCAAGTAGCGACATACGAGATTCCCCAACTACTCTTTGGAGTATGTGGTCCATTTTTGGCAATGGATAATTCTCTTTCCAAGACACCTTATTCAAATTTCTAAAATCAATGCACAATCTAATCTCACCTGTCTTCTTTCGCACGGGCACCAAATTGGAAATCCAATCTGAAAATCTTATTGGAACGATTATACCAGCCTTGTACAATCGATTCACCTCTTTCTCTATTGATGGCAACAACTTCGGATTTATCCTTCTCAACTTCTGGTTAAATGGCTTCTGGTTTGGCTTGATTGGAATGATGTGCCGAATTATACTTTTATTTCACTCCTTAAAATATGTATAGTCCCATGCAAATAAATTAGTAAATGAAGACAACAAACTAATGTATTTTGCCTTTACCTGGGGAGCTAATGCCTTTGACAACTTTACCATCTTCGGATTTTCTGTTGTTCCAATATTGACATCTTCAACTCCCTTTTTTGTCAGCACTAAGCTTGGCTTCCGGGCTACATCATCTTGGTCAAATAATTCCTCTAAAGGTATAAGGCCTTTAGGGATGACATTGTCCTTCAGCTGCAAAACTTCCATCTGATTTACCTCTATGTCTAGTTCACCATCATCTTGCTCACCATCTATAGAAGTGTCTTTATATTTGCCTTCATTTTGCAGAAATTCTTCAATCTCTTTGTCATCCTGAAACACTTACCAATATCTTAGATTATCAGGAACAGTTGGTCGATGCTTCACATGAATTTCAAACTTATTGTTTGAATTCATCAGGATCTTTAAGTTACTTGCAGTTGTAGCAATATAATATGAAATAACATTTTGTACATGAGGGACACATGTCAAAGTATAATCTGGAAACAACCTCAAAATATCTAAAACCGCATTATGGTAAGCCCTCATTCGAGGATGTTTTTCTTTGTATTCACCCTTGACTTGTTTGATTACTAATTCGGAGTCGCCATAAACTGAAATTCTCTTTGCATTCAACTTCTTGAGGAATTTCAAGCCTGCAATTAGTGCCTCATATTCGGCTTCATTATTGGAACAATCAAAAGCCAATTTATATGAACAAACTCTTACATTACTTGGGGCTTTATTCGGTAGAAAAACAGGGTTGTGTATCCAATACAAATTCCGGCACCATCCTTACCTACTGCTCCATCAAATTCCATACTCCACAAACCAACTTCTTCCTCCAAGTGCTGAAATTCTGCCTGCTCTTATACCTTTGGCTACTTTCCATCAATTTTCTGCTGCTGGCGGAATGTTGACTATTTAGCGGTACTTTCAAGCCTTTGTCTCTTTTGATCAAGTACTGCTCTAAAATTTTCTGTTATCTCTAGTATATCTTTGACTTCAACTAATTGACTATTTACATCCTTGAAACCAATGTCAGAATAAAGAACAAAAGATTCTAAATCTATATGTACATAATTAATTGGATGATTCAAAGGCTTCTCCTTTTTCATGATCATATACTTCATCTTTTTCTCCCTATATAATTTCCTCCACTGACCAAAGACGGGAATAGTGGCATAGGAGAAATCTAGCTACAATGTCCCTTTGAGTTTTACACCCCACGACCTAGATAAAAGCATGCCAAATCTAGGGGGAATGTTAGCCACAACTACAGCCATAAGAACATTCTTTGCTGGAATCTGATCTAAAGTCACAACCAAATCTTTAATGAGACCAATACATCTGACCCTACCATAATCAAAGGAATAAAGATCATGATACTTGCGAGTGATGTCCAAACCCAATTTTTCCATAGTTGCCTTTGGCATCAGATTGTCAGATGCTCCTGAATGAAACATGGCGTTGTGCAAAACAAAATCATGCAATCTAAGGCTGATGTAAAAAGGGGCTACATCACTATCCTTAGATTGGCCTTCTAATTTCGAACCAAAGATAAGCTCGGGTTGGTCATCTTCCACATTAACCATATCAGACAGGAGATCTATATTCAAAATCTTTGACACTTGACCTTTATAACTGTTATTTTTCATTAATTCAGTCAAAGGTATTGACACTTTTAACTTGGCAATCTCATTCTCTAAGGTAAAGGCTGTAGTTTTCTCTACCTCTTTGATTGGAGCATCCTTCTTTTCAGTCTTCTCCTTTGTTGCACTTGGATGATTTTACTTTTCATTTGCTGATTGCACTTTGCTGGAAGTAGGATCTGCTGGCTCCTTTCCCTTTTTCTGAACATTTGGAGAATCATTCTTTGGTGGTGTTGCTTCCTTCCGCTTCTGAATTGGATTGATTGGTACATCCCTGCTCTTGAGTGAGTACTCCCTTTGTTACGTTGTCAATGCATTCATATATCCCCTCTGATATTCATCTGATTCCTCTTCTAGGACTGTTTCATTTGCTAATATAAAATCTTCATCTTTTTGTACAGCTGGGCTTTCTGAATACTCTTCATCTTCGGTGATATAAATTGGCATACCATCTGGTGTTAAAAAGTGATTCTCCTCTCTTATTTGAGTCTCATCATCCTCTGATTCAGTGCCATGGACATAGTTCTGTTGTAATGGTGTTTTGACTTGCTGTTGAGCTGATGGATCTTGCGCTCTTTGCTCCTGTTGCTTAATTTTGAACTATGGTTGCTGCTGACCACAAAAATTTTTATTTCTAACCTGTGTCTCGGGCTTATCTGCAATAGTTAATCTATTGAACATCTTCTCAAGCTTATGAAGCAAATAATCTGAGGAAGAAGCTTCTTCCTTTAAGGTCACCTTCTTCTCGGTCTTTGTCCAAGCTCTCTTAGCTAGTAGATTTGCCTCCACACTCACTGCAATTTTTTGCATGTCCTCCAATGTAGCCGGGTCTCTTTCTCTCAATTAATATGCCATGTCGGGATCAAATCCATCAGGAAATTTTATCAAAGCCAGCCACATCGGTTGCTTGATATCAGCTGGAATGGCAATATATACTGTATTGAATCTAACACAGTAATCCTAGACACTTTCACCAACATTCCTCTTTATGTTTTCATACTCGGAAAGGATTTGGATTGGATTTTTTTTTACCTCCCAATGATCCAGAAATTGTCTTTGAAAAACAGCCAATGTATTGATAGTTCCAGCAGGAAATTCTCTGAACCACTTTCACACTTTGCCTCCAAAATTTTGCACAAATAATCTCATAGTCACATTCTATTCATCTATCTCGTGGAGATAAAAGAAATCACTCATCCTATAAACATATTGTTGTGCTATGATACCTTGGGTAGCATCAAACAGTCGGATTTTACTTTCATAATCAGCAGGAACAGCATCCAAGTTCTGTGGCAAAGTGAGAGGTGCATATCTGGCAGCCATTACTCGAGGCAGATTTAAAATTGGCCTTGGGGATGTAGGAGGATTGGGAACAACGATAGTAGGTGATGTGATGGGTGTATGAGGTGTCGAAGGGGATGAAGAAATATTTGATGTTTGAGGTGTTGAATGGGTTGATGGAGGAGAAGAGACTGCAAATCTCTGATTAGATATGGTGGGCCGCATGAGAATGGTGGGAATAAAAGGAGGCTCAGTAGGAATTTCTGAACTAGACACAACAACGGATGAACCAAGAGTAGAAGATGTAGATTCTAAGAATTCAGGAATATTGGTAGCCACAATTGAAGTTTGAAAATTTAGAATATAAGCATCAATTTATATATTTTCTCTTTCAGTTTCAATATATTGGACAAACTCTGGATTTAGAACAGTAGCACCAACTGCACTTCCAAACATTGTTTCAAACAACAATATATCAAAATGTTCATCAAATGGGAGATCTTCAAGATATTCAAAAACAATTGGGCATGAATGAGATCTAAAACACAAGAATCACAGAACTTTCTTGGTGGAGAATTCTTGGAATGAGATTTGGGTTTTCATACACGGGAGTAGGATTAGGATCAGGGTTGGCTCTGGTGTATCATCTAGAAGCAAGTGTGTTGAATTATTCCCAAAAAATCAAATTGACATTACAATCTTGTCAGGCTACTGAATTCTAAACTCATCATCCAAAAGTCTAGAATTATTTAATGTACTGGGGAAATAGTTTTCAATTCTTCCACAAGGGTGTTTAGAATGCTTGCAATTCAAATGCTCAGTTCATAAACTAAACTGGAGATTGACTGAAGCAGCATTCATCTACTATGCACTTGCAGAGCAAGAGAAATTTGAAGGCTATCTGGCTAACTTCAGGCTCTATCTATAGTTTATAAAGAAAACAACAATAACAAACAAACAAAATTTTCATCCCCAGTATGGTCGCTACTATGTTAGGGCCTAAATCTACCTCAGGCTGAGAAAGGTAGGTCTAGGGTAACATCAAACCACGCTTAACCTAGTAGCTAGTCCTACCAAGTCGAGAGAGGGATCTCTCCTTGTCAATCTCAAAGAAAATATGGAAATTAAGGCTTTATATGACTAATATGAATACTAATTTTAGGATATGTATGTTTTCTTAGAGGAATTTGATTGATTTTAATGGTTGGTTGCTGGATCAGATGGGGAAGGCAGCTTTGGGTCTACAAAATACACATAGATTTGCAGAGGTTTCTGTGTGGCGAGGTAGGAAAGTGTTTTAGCACTTTAAAATGAATGTGATGGTGATTCTAAAGACTAGTGAGGAGTTGGAGAGGGCATGCAAGTTTCATGAGTCCTCTTTAAATAGCAGAAAACATTTAGAACTAAATAAAACCCCAAGACAGAGCATTGAAAATCAATGGATTCCACCCTTTAATCTTGATTCATTTAGTTATGTAGAAAAAGAGAGATGATGGCACATATCCACATAAGATAAACTAAATAACAGAGGATAAAACAATGCCAATTCACATTACCACAAGAATCCCACAAAATGCTGCAAAACCTTGGTTCATTTCCTTGCCAAACTGTAGAAGTGATTTACAATAGTGCTCAATGCATCCACAAGAGTAAAACCTTTTCAAATGACTAAGAAAGTACAAGATATAGGCATCAAACCACCTATGCTAGCCATCAGGGGTCGAATCCATGAATCAAGGAATTGTTTCAACAAGATCTAAACTAGGAACTACAAAATAGGCAGCGGAACAACTTGCCTCTAAAACTATGGAAACTGATTCATTCATCCTCAAACCAACTCTAAATGATGTATCTACCTCCTCAAGTCATTTTTCATTATATTTTACATCATAGTGCATCAAGTTACATCATATTACATCATTAATTGACCAAGAGGGAAGAAAAAGTCAAATTGACAGGAAACTGGGCGAAATTCTGAACAAACAGGCAAAACTAGCAAAATTTTCTCCTACGCGTAGTGCCACTGATTCTATGTGCAGTGCTTTTTCAAGGCCACTTTTGGAAGGGCTCCCGATGTCCAAATAAGGTGCAAAATAGCTCATTAGAAATCCTGGTGATTCTACCTTCTGGGACAACTTGTATATTTTGATTTTGAGTCCATTTGGCCCTCCAAAAGTGAAATCTCCCAAGACTGCTTCCTGTGTGGCAAAAAAGTGGCAGAAAGGGCACTTTTTGGGTGTTTTTGGCCCTTTTGGAGGTCTAGAACTTGTCAAAATTTCTCAGCCATTTCGAAGAATGCATAATTTTTCATGTTGATTCTAAAAATGAAAACCTTTTTACAAATTGAGGCCTCCATCAAAAGCGCAGCACCACCACCTACTGAAAAACCTGCTTTTTGCTTCAAAAATTTCAAAAATGACAAAAACTTCACCAAATTTCTTGAAATTTGGTATGGGTGATCCTTTTTATGTGCTATGCTAGTCCAATGATGCTTCGGCCAAGATCTTGAGCTTATCTTGCTCTTTTTTGCTTCTCAAAGTTCTCTTTAGTTTAGCCTTTAACCTCCTCACCCTTGTTTTGCAAATTTTATTATGAGTTAAGTAGTAATAGGCCATGTGGTGCAACATTTTCTTCTCTTTGTTAGCTTTCTCAAGCAATTTCTCCAGGTGAATGTTATTCCTCTCTAACGATGATTCCTGGCCAGCCTCAATTTCATGCTCAACGGGTGTCATTTTGATTTTTCTTCTTTTTTCCGCTTGTCTGTTTTCTCTAATTGTTTGCAACTCCATAATAGTTTGTTTGTACTCTAGTTGTTTGTTTTCCTACTCAAGAAATCCAATGATCCATTTGGCCCTCTCAAGGTCAAGTGAGAAGGCTTGGATTTCAGCCTCCTTTTCTTTGATGATCATATCTTTGAGTCTTGAGCTTTGAGGGCCCAAATCAATGTCATCCTCCTCAACCAAGACAAAATCTCTGCCTTGTCCTTCAGTAGGGACTTCATCATGCACCTATTGCTTTCCTTTGTCTTTGTTCTGTACTTGTTCAGCTGAAGAAGAAGGAAAATCCCCTTTCACCCCTGGTGAAGATAGCATTTTCCTGTGGTCCGGTGAAGTAAATGAGACCCCTTCCACCCCTCGTGAAGATAGTACTCGTTTGGCAGTAGCAAAAAGCCTCCTGGTGCCTTTTTCATGTGTAACAAATAATGGCACAGCTGTAGTTTCAATCTCATGAACATCTGGCTGTCTTGAAGGCCCTCCTTCCTTTTAAAACACCGATGGAATCACCTGAGGGCCTTTGAAAATCTCATGTGCAATGAAACTATCCCATGATATGTTCAACAAGCTAAGTTGATGCAAGAAAACAATTTTAATCAGTGAGAAGTGGTAAATGTTGTTGAATTGCTGAGGAAAAGGTTTCCTTTGCACATATACAGCCATCTTATCAATATTCATGCAGATAAAATATGGGAGGTTCATCATCCTCACTCTTGTGAAATGCATCAACAATCTGACATGGTATGTATACAAATGAGAAAACCTCCCTTCACAGGTGAAATAATTAATGATGAGTTTCATAAGAGAAGCATAAGTGTCTTGCAAATATTTTAAAGGAAAAACCCTGTTGATTTGCCGCTGATAAGCAGCCTTGATGTAAGGCTCATAATGCTCTTTGCCCACATGCTGCTCCTTTTTCCACTGCTCACCTACATTAGGGATGCCTGTTGGTGTTGCAATGGTTTCAGGTGTTAAGGTGAAAGAGGCACCAGCAAGGTTCACCTAGCCATTTTGAAGATGAAGAACAAACAACCTAACCATCTCATGATGATACTTCACCCTTTCTACCATTTCACAAAATTGATAACAAGATTGATGTTTAAAACGAGTTACTGCAAGAAGGCAAGCAAGTAATTTTGTGAGAGTGGTGGGCTCCTCCCGAATGATTTTTCCTCCTTTATGTGGTTTTCTTGGTACATGGGCTTCTTGGGAAGAATCACTAACAATTTCATCATCCCTCTCATAGGCTGAGTCTGTCTCCATGCTTGTGAATTTGGAGTGAAACCTGATGAGTATGAAGAGATTTTTTAAAATATGAGGGTGAATATTGTATGTAGGAAATGACTGTTGTTTTTCTTTTGGGAAATGAGGGAATGACTGATATGATGACTGTAGATGAGGGTTTTGATGATGGAATGGATTTAATGAGGGAATAGGAAATGGGAATTAGGGTTTGGGAATATAGTATAGGGTTAGGGTTTGGTAATATAGTATAGGGTTAGGGTTTGGTAATAGAGAGTGGGGTTTTGGGAGGTGAGTGCCAAAGATTTTGGGAGAGGGAAAGATAAAGGGGTTTAGGGAAATTTAGTTAAAGGGCATGGGGTGTAGAAAAATAATCAAAGGGGAATAAAAACTGCAGAAGACAATACGCTATGCAAATTTGACAAAACAATTTGGAAACAGCTAGGGTTTAGTTTTCTAGACATATAAATCACCACCACTGATGAAAAATTCCTCGCTAGACAGGATGAGAAGCTTCACTTACTTGTTGAGAGGTCAATTGTGAAATTTGAGGCAGAGGAAGGTGATGAAAATCAATTAGAAGCTCACCATATAGGTGAGCAGTGCTGCATCTCAGGTGCACAACGCGCTTTGTATGTGCAGCGCATGAACAAATTACAGTGCAAAACTTGCGCCAGATGTGTAACGGCGGGTAGGTGCGCAGTGCAAAAGTCCACGTGTGCAGCGCTAGTGAAATTTCAGGCTTTTTGCTCAATTTTTGTCTCTTTCTCCCAAAATCGCGATTTTGCCTTTAGCTCCCTCTCATTGCAACAAATGAAGACTTCAAATGCATAAATGAGCCTTTATATCTCCTTGCTTTAATTTTTTCATTTACCAAACCCACTTTTCTAATGTCTTAGTCACTTTTCTTTAAAACTCTATTTTTTTTAATTTGCAGTTTTACTCTTCTTGATCACTTGATGAACTAATGCATTGATGTTTTTGTTTCTTGCAGTGGCTGGAGTTGGCAAGGTGACCAAGGGCAGCAGCTGGAACTTTTTACATATAGAAACATTGAAATTCCCTAAAATTTGTACATGAAAAAAAAAATTGTTTTCAAAACCATTTATGAAGCATATCATCAGTGAATTTATGATATTATGAACTTATAAAACCTCCTCCTGTGCCTGTTGACCTTTTATTGAGTTTTGGATGACCATGGTGGCAAATCCTAGACCTAGTGAGACTAAAAACCCTAAAATTGATTTTGGTAAATGGAATGAAACAATAATAACAGTAAATGACCTAAACATGTGAAAACAGGCCAGCAAGTAAATACCATGAGGGAAATTGACAATGAACCACTACCATCATTTGATCCATGACGTAATGGAATGTAGCTGATCGGATGAGACACCTAAAATGCATGTAAAGAGAGAAATTTGATCACTGATGGAGGGATGAAGATACCGACACTAACACTAGTTGTGTGAGAGCTAAGGCTTTGTAAAAATCCTATGTATGATAATACAAAGAGTGGGGTTTTAGGCTGAGGCTTTCCCTGGGTTATATTTTCTGTGTTATGTGTGATTCATTCCTTCTTATCAGTTATATGTGTTCTTATTGATGTTGCTCAAGTTCAATCAAGATTCCGCTAAATTTTTTGTAGAAGTAGATCAAGTGTTTTTCTTTAGTACATTGCATTTCCAGGTGATCTATAGGTGGGAATTTCTACATGGTATCAGAGTGATGTTTTTTAGAAAAATTCTACATGGTATCGGAGCAAAGGTGATCAAAGCGGAGAATAGTATACTGAGAGGAGATTTCAAAGTTTTTAGTTTTGGGCCGAGAGTTTGCAGAGACGATATGAAAATTTCTCAAAAAAAATTCAAAAAAATAGCATATTTGGATTCCTTGTGGAAAAGTACCCAAATTCAAAAAAACAATCGGCTGAATCGGAGTTCGAATGAGGCAGATATCACCGATTTAAAATCAACTCTTTTTCCAGAAAATTTCGTGACGATGGGAAAGTGGAAACAGATTGGTGTGCTATCCAAGAACCTATATGCACTTGAGATACAAGATGCATGAAAAACCTTGAGGAGCAAGGCAAAGGTTAGATACTTGGTGGTTGAGGAGGAGAGTAAATTACCTCTCAATATGCAGTGCCAAAAGAAGTCTTAGACAATTTTGGAGGAGCCACAATTGGTGAAGTAGCTTCAGGGAGTTGTGGAGCAGCCACAACTGGGGAAGCCGATAGGAGACATAGTGGAGGCATCCACTCATGCAGAGACCTCCAATAGGGGTAAAATTCGAACCAAGTAAGGAGAGAGATCACATGCAACCATACCTCCAGGTAGGAGGTGGGGTGATGTGGAGTGATCGTCCCAAGGAGGAGGGGTGGTACCCAACCTCTTTGATTCGAATTTGCTACAGGAGCCTCGATGAGGAGTAGCAGGACTAACTAATTGGGTAGAGACAGATGTATATGGAGCAGCAGAGAGAGCTACAGTGCAGGGAATCCCAGGACAACACGGAGCTAGCAGGCTGCAGCAATGCGAGAGGCACAAGTGTGTTGCACCAGTGCAGGGTAGCACAGAGAGGTTTTCAATGGTGCGAGATGCATGGAGATGTTGCAATAGCGTAGGGGCCAGAGAGGTAGCACTTGTCAACAGCAGGTAGAGCTTCAGCATCAGAGTATGTTTCTAGCCCAACAGAGAGGTCAGTTGGGAGTTTTTTTGTTCCGAGAGTTACTGGAGCAACCACACTTGGTAGAAATGTTGCATGCAGAACATTTCGAAGGTACATGATCGGGTTCAAGAGGAAGCCTTTCTTGTTGAGAGGGAGTGTTGAAAGTGGCAACAAGAAAT
>APFE030743771.1:14373-26531 GCA_000404065.3 Pinus taeda
TCAGACAAAGACCCAATTGAGATCAGAAGAGGGACAGTGTACTATCAGTTGGATGGATTTTTCCTATAAAGGAAAATCATCCAAGAAGAAGGATTAAGGTTCCTTGAGGATTGTATAGTTTTACAAGGTGTGAGATCAGTGTGAGAGATCAATGTTACACTTGGTAATAGGAGGATCACCCAGGAAAAACTGCACAAGGAAATAGGAGGCTTGGAGGGCGGAGGAGAAGGCTTAGGAGAAGTCTTGATTGCCTATGAGCATCCAGGAGGATTGCACTGAGATTTGGCTAAATGTGAGAGCTAAGGCTTTATGTAATCCTGATGTATTTCCACCTTCATCTGTGAGGATTGTACTGAGAGCTGGCTAGCTTGGTGAGAGCTAAGCCCTTGTATAAATCCCATGTGTGATAATACAAAGAGTGGGGTTTTAGGCTAAGGCTTTCCCCGGGTTATATCTATGTGTTATGTGTGATTGATTCCTTCTTATCGGTTATATGTGTTCTTATTGATGTTGCTCATGTTCGATTAAGCTTTCGCTAAATTGTTTGTAGAAGTAGATCAAGTGTTTTGCTTTATTACATTGCAATATTAGGTGATCTACAGGTGGGAATTTCTACACTATAACAATGTCTAGAGTGCAAACTTGGTAGAGAGATGTCTGATAAAATTATTCCTATTCCTCATCCTTTAACCATAAGGGTAAGTCATGTTCAATAGAAGGTTGAGTAGGAGGATACACTATAAGTTGTTTCAATAAATTCCCATTCTTAAGAGTCATGTTCCCAACCTTGCAACTAATGTAGGCATCAAGTGTGGCCAACCAAGGTCTTCCTAATGAGAGTATAGACATTAAACTTGGTTTTGGGCTGGAGGACTAGGAAATTAGTGGGGTACTCTATGAAGTCAATCGAGACCATCACATGCTCAATAAATCCCTTAGGAGCTACTATGGATCTACCTAAAAATTGTAAAATTGTGGTGGTCTTCCTTAAATCCCATTATAGGTTGATATTTAGAATGGTTTCCCTATTTCTTACATTTATTGCAACCCCAATATCAATCAAGGTATTAAGGGACACAATGCCATCGATGTGCACATCCACTACTAGGCTATCAAGGTCCAGTACTTCGGGGAAATTAATTTTCCCAGCATCAAATCAGATAGTTTTCCGACAAAATTTATTGTGGGAGTATCTCTTCTCCTTCTCCCAGGCCTTTTGAAAAATTCCTCCTTGATAATCTTGTTGTAAATGGGAATATCTTTGATGGTATGTCGGAGGGGTATCTTGTCACACAAATTCTTCAATTCTCCCAGAAGTTCAACCTCTTATGGGGTGTGTTGTTTAGAGTATACCAACCTTTTAGGATAAGGAGGTGTATTGAATTGAGGGGAACTCTCTTCCTTCTCCTCTTAGCTCTTCAGGTGGGGAAAATGGCTAATTATCTAAGAGCACTCTCCTAGACCAAAGGTTGATCTCTTGTATTTCCACAATATAACTAGGATAGGATGGTTCCCCACTATAGACCTATTGTGCCAGCTTATTATTCAAGTTTAGATTTGGTTGAGCAGGAATTTGAGGTTGCTTAGGTTGAGTATGTTGAGGGAGATATGGTTACGTTTGAGGTGGAGGTAGTAAAGCATGAGGTTAGGGTGTTTTAGGCCTCCACCCTTGTGAGGGGTTCCCCATTAGGAAGATTGAGGTGGATATGGATGGAAAGGAGGGTGAGCAGACTGAGGAGCATATTGAGGAGCATAAGGCCAAGAAGGTGTAGGCCATGATGGATGAGTGGAAGGGTACCACTCATTTGGATTGTAATGAGAATAATGTGCACCTTGCATGCCCTATTGATATGGCTGAGGACCTTAAGGCCTTATTTGGTTAATGAAACAAAGTTTCTCTTATGCACCTTCTACCCCATGGTATACAACCTTGATACCTGGAAAAGAGGTACATTTATCTATTACATGGTTCTCTTCACATACAAAGCATAAGTCTATGACATTCAGTGGGCACTCATTCCTAGGGTGTCTCTTAGTTCATCTAGGGCAGAAGATAACTACTGTCATTTCTTCTTCCTCTTGTTTTCTTTTTATTTTCATAGTATCCATTTTCAGGGAAAAGGTATGCAATATTTCACTCTTAAAATCCTCCAACATACTTCCTGTCTCATGTTTGATGGTTGTAGTAGAGGGAGAAGAACTAACCATGATTTGGCTAGACCTACCCTTTTTTATAGCCACCCTGGAGTGATTTCTAAATACAATTTTGATGTCATCATAAGGTAGTTGGTAGATATTTCCTCCAGACAACATGTTGAGGGTTTCCATTACATTCTCCCTGATCCCTCAAGGCAGAACTATATTGAGTGACTCAGGAGTCAGGATCAAGGGTATAGTTGGCCCTGCTATAATTGAGTTGGAATTTTTCCTCAGTCTTCTAAGGATTAATTAGGTCCAAGGTTCATCCTAAAAGTTTCTTCCTTTGTTTATTTGGACCTATAATAGTCCTTGTAATTTCCATTGAAGGCTTGTTGCATTTAGTCCTAGGTAGTGATTTTGTCTCCAGGTAAACTCATAAACTAGCTCAAGGTTGCATCTTTGAGGGTAGATAGAAACAACTTCAAATTTTGTTCATTAGAGGCATAGTCATAGGTCTTATAGACAAAAACAAACTCAAACATGAAATAGGATCCTTAAAGGTTAGGCCATGGAATTTTGGCAAAGAAAAAAGGCTTATATTATTCATTTTGGCCTCCCAATTGGTATCTCTGAGAGGGAAAACCTCATTGTGCCTATTTTCAGCCATGGTTTGTGTGGGGGAGATGAGTTCTTCTTCTTCGCCAATAGGTTCTTCAAAAAAATCAGGTTGCTCACCTAGAGGGCATTCTAACTCCCTTGTATTCAGAGAGGGAAGTTCATAGTAACTGTAGAAGAATGAAGATTGAATTCTTGAGAGGGTGGGGGTTTTTGGTAAGAATTTCCATTCATTATCGCTACTCCTACAAGGCATGAAAGCATTATATTTATTTATTTTTTTGGATTTTTTTAAAAAACATTTCAGAACAATAAGATTGATGCAAAACAAGAGAAAGTACTCCTAAATAGAAACATTACCTACTTAGAAACCTCCCTGAAAAATGGCAACATAAATTGATGAGCCCTGGTAGTTCACCAATAATGTTGCAACTCCCAAAGGCTTCTCAACTCAAATTATTAACCCAGGGTTCATATAAATTTAGAGGTGAAAACGTTATATGCACAATAGATTAGGTTCTACTCATGTCACCCTCTGTCATGAAATCATATCAAGGTGTTCAGAGACGACTTATCCAACTAACTATAGTGAAAACTTCCTATAAAGGCATAATTGAACCTAATCCTAGCTACAAACGTGAAAATGCCATTCATTCAAATGTAAATGCTAATTGAAATTGCATGCAATATAAAGGGGTAACCTACTTGAAAAGGTAAATAATTCTACTCTACTTTTCACATTTAATCACACCAGTAACCTATTTGTATGCATCATTGTTCTACTTCACATTTTCTTAAAAATAAGGAATCTAATTTTTAACATTTCTATGAATAAATATACCAATTCTAACTCTATTTTGCTATTTGATGGTTGTTGTGAGGAAAGGAGGTTGGAGTGGTCTCAGCGTCTTCCTTAATAAAAAAATCACACGTTGGGGGCCATTATTCATCTTAACTAGGATAGGATCAAAGTGGGAAGAAAAACTGATTGAAAATAACACTGCTATAGGAGGTCCTATATTGCTACAGGAGGCCCTGTTTTGCTGTGGGAGGGGGTATGAGAGCGTTTTAAGGATAAAAATGGTGTATTGTAGATGAAGGAGGGTGGATGGAGGTAGAAGGTTATGAATGAAGGTTGTGGGAGCCCCTTTTCCAACCCTAGACCCCCTTAGAGGTTTATCTTGCACCAAAGTTGATGCCCACAGTGTCTCTTGCTTGCCTTGATAGTGTGATTTTGGAGACAGAGGTTGGGAGAAACATGAGGTGCTTGGGAGGAGGATGGAGAATTCTAGGTAAATGTGGGAAGGTATGTCCACCTCTGATGCATCAAATGACCAATAACATAGTGAAATAAATTAACATGGAAAAGATGAGTTGAATTTAATTAAAATCTATTCTATCCCACAACACTACTCTGATCACTAACAAAATGAAATTAACTCCTATGTTGAAGAGAATAAGCATGTAAAAGGATCACAAGTTCTATCCATTTCTAATAAATCATAAACAAATAATTTTGGATTGTGATTGTCAACCCTTCCAATCACTCTTCCCACAAGAGGGGTGATAGCCAAGCCTGCAATCACAATTTTTTATGCTATAACATCTACTAAAACAAGAGAATGACTACAATTCTTTGAAACAATAAAGGGAACAAAATACAAAAGGGGGACTAAAACATCTAGGTTGGGCCAAAACCCAAGGGTTTCAACCCTCCAAAATTAACTCAGATGCAAATCAAATGTAAGCTTCTCATTAATAGAAAATAATAGTCTCACACATTATATAAAAGTTAATAATAACAATGTCAAGCACTAGGCTCAGTAGCTACTCTTAGTTGCAACAAAACAACGAATCTTAATAGGAATTTTAGCTTGTTTATTTATACAAAAAGTTATCGAATGGAATCTCCCTGATATTCACATGTACTTGGAGTCTTTTGGGATACTAGTGAATTCAAGCCATCAGTGAGGATTTTGTGATCTCAAGCCGAGTTAGAGAGTTAAGGAGGTGGACAAGCCCCCTATATTCTCTATTAGTTGTCTTCGTTAAGCCTCTACATAGTAAATGCTTAAGAAATTCTTCTTTTTCTTGAAACTCAATCACATTAGGCTACACAATATGAAAAACACCTTTTGACCTTCTTATTAATCATATTATGAATAAAAATGTGAATTAATGTGATAAAATGATAGCTTTAAGGTTGGGGGATAGCATAATGAACTTAAAAATATACCTATTAATGGGACCCATCAGGAAACATTAGATTCACCTCGTAACTCTGGTTTAAAATTTTTTAGGTGGGGTGCATCTGGAGGGACATGGGAGAGGTATCTATATTGCGTATATATGAGCTATAATTGTTGAGCTTTGATGATGGCTTCTTCCTCATATTGTGGGGAGGAATTCACCACATATTTTGAGATTGCAGATGCGAGGGATCTCAAAAATAAGTCAAGGAATATTTTTTCTTATAGATGGGCCTTGCACAAGCTACAACATTGTCTCCATTCATGGATGTGGTCTAAAATTTGCATGGCATATGTTTTCTTGAAATGAGTTAGAAGATATAGTCCCAAAACTTCGCAGATGAGGAGTTGAAAATAGGTGAGGAATGTTATGGCTAACGAACTGAAGTCCCCATAATACCCATAGGGTTGACCTATGTACCATTTTGTTGCGGGCTCTTCAATGGTTCGTTGAAAGAGTTACAGGTGGATAATATCTTCTGTGATACTGTTTGATGAAAACCAAAAGTAAAATGTCATAACATGGTTCCCTGGATCTTCTCCTTGTTTCCCTTAAAATTTTGGTACATACTAAGGTAGCTTTGTTGGCATAGGTGGCCAATTTTTGACATGACCAATAGGTTCAATGGTTAACTGGCTTAAATAAAGTATATTCAAGATAGTTAAAAACAGGATTTGGAAGTTGTTTTCCATCAAAAAACGATTTTGGATAGCTATATGTAAAGGGGTTCCTTGTGGGGAAGTGTGAGAGGGGTTACCCTAGTGGGTGCCTCCTGGATTTTCCGAAGGGATGGTGTGTGGGATTCCTAAAGGGGTAGCATGTGGGGACCCTTAAGGGGTAGTGAAAGGAGTGTTTTACAAGGAGGGGACCCACAAAAATTTGCACTAATAAAAGAGGATCCTATAATGGTGGTTGTGTGGTGTCATCTACACATAAATGGAGAGAGATGGGTAGACCTCTTGATAATGGTGGGGGGGGGTGTGGTGGGAGTGGTTTGGAAGCGTTTAGAGCGATGAGAAGCCATGGGGTCCCCTATGGTGTCAAGTAGAGTGTGTGTCATTTTGTGTGATGATGGAAGGAGATAATTATCAAAGCAAGTAAATCACATACATAAAACAAAGAAAAAAAATAAAATGATTACTTTCCATTTAACTTATGTTATGCCATCAATCAAACAAAAAATGGTTTGTGCTTGTTTTTTCATATGATAAAACATCCTATGAAGGCCTATTCGTCCTTACCACTTGTGTGGTATAAAATGCGGATGCAAATTAGAGTTTCATTTACTATCAACCCGGGTAAGTAAACTTCAAGGATCATCCAATATATATGGACTTAGAGACAAACTAAACTAATCTAGGTGAAGAAATGCCAAAGCTCCCTTACAAGAGGTCTGTCATCGGGATTTCCAACAACTATTTAGTCATTAAAATGAAATCTAAATACATTGTGATAAGTGTAAGAAATATTAAAGCTCCCTTATAGGATATTGTCCATTAATATTTCTAACATCTCAATCAATTAACTAAGAAATGAAGGCATTTAAACATAATTCAAATTGATTACAGGAAATATTAAAGCTCTCTTACAAGAGACTATTCATTTATATTTCCAGCATCAAGATATTTAAACTAATGAAATTAAAAACATAAATTAAAGAAATGTTACTATACCAAAAAAAGTATGCAAGTGAGGCAATGGGGGCCCTCCATAGCTCCACAAGCACGCTTAGAAAGAAGTCAAATGTAAAAGAAAATCCAATCCACTTTATTTATCCTCAATTGCAAATTGCAATTACAAGCTCCAAGTTCTACATTCGAAGAGGTCCTAAGCTCTACATTACAATGATTCTAAAATCTAAAATTACAAATGAAGGACTAAGTTTCTAAATTCTAAAAGTTAAGATTACAAAATGAAGGAGATAACACTCCTATTCATACAAAAACTATGATAACAAACTCGTAAATGTAGACCCACTGTTCCCTCCTTTGTTCCACATATTTCTCAACTAATGGTGACACATAACCCTATCCTCCATGATTTCCTCCATGTGTTCCATGATCTTCTCCATGAGGTCCATGATCTCCTCAAATTCGAATTTGAACATAGAGTGCCACATAAAGATGTCTTGGAAGCTTCCTTTGTACCTACACCTGTCAACAAACTCATTCTAATTTTTAGGTATAAGTATATGGAGATTATTTTCTAAATTTTAACCATAGATTCTCTTAAAAATACTAAGAATTAATAATTCTTTGGAAAACACAAAGGTAACCCATATAATGATGAAAGTGAAGTTGATGTGGTGACATGGTGGAGAAATAGAGGTGAGAAAATGTGTGAATGGAGTGAAAGTGGATGTATTTAAGGATAATTCCTAGGCCCAACACCACTCTCAAAGTAACTAGGCCTTGTAGAGATATATTTTGACGAGTACTAGGGCAACATCCTGAGAGAACAGGCAACACTTTCCAACAATTAAAGAATCAACCAAGGTATCAAATGAGGATTTAGTGCTTCCTAGACCTCCACATATAGCGAAATGATGCCCTAAATTTGGCCCCTAAGATACCTTCATCCCATGTGATCAGTCGAGTTTTTAGATTCTTGGTAGTCATTTACTAGTACCGAGCACTAGATAGGTCAGGTAGCCCCAAATACTACCACATGCACTAGACCTATGCCGAACCCCCTCTGAATTGGGTCTATGACATGCTCGTATATTATTTTCCATGGGATGACGAAGGATTTTAAACACCCTAAAAGTCAATTTCTATGTTTAAAAGATGTAATGTGACCATGACATATTATGGGATGCCTACCCCCAATGGTCCTAACCTGAACTATAGATTATTTTGTGGCCCTTGTGGGGAAATTTAGTTGTTTCAAGTTATGGTTTCTTTTAGGAGTCTTGCTCAATTATGGTGTCAGACTAGTACACCTCTCGGTAATGGGGAGAGGTTTTAGAAGTGTCTAGATCGACAAGGGGTTGTGGGGTCACCTATGGTGTTGAGTAGAGTGTGTGTCACTTCGTGTGATGAGGCAAGAATATAAGTATCAAAGCAAGTAAATCACATACATAAAACAAAGCAAAAAATTAAAATTATTACTTTTCATTTAACTTATGTTATGTTATCAATCAAACAAAAAATGGTTTGCATTTTTTTTGCATATGATAAAATATCCTATGAAGACTAATTCGTCCTTACCCCTCTCAAAGTAACTAGGCCTTGTAGAGATATATAAAGACAGGTATTGGGGCAACGTCTTGAGAGAATGTGTGACACTATCCAGCAACCAAAGAAAACCAAGGTATCAGATGAGGCCTTAGTGCTTCCCAAACTCCACATATAGTGAAGGGATTCCCTAAATTTGGCCACTAAGATACCTTCATCCCACGTGAGCAGTCAAGAATTTATATTCTTGGTAGTCAATTACTAGTACCGAGCACTAGAGAGGTTGGGTAGCCCCAAATAGTACCACACACACTGGACCTATGCTGAACCCCTTCTAAATTGGGTCTCTGACATGCTCGAGTAGTATTTTCCATAGGATGATGAAGGATTTTAAGCACCCTAAAAGTCAATTTCTATGTTTCAAAGATGTAAGGTGACCATGGCAACTTATGGGATGCCTACCCCCAATGGTCCTAACTTTAAATATAAATTATTTTGTGGCCCCTGTGGGGAAATTTAGTTGGTTCAAGTTATTCTTTATTTTAGGAGTCTTGCTTCACTTATGGTGTGAGAATGTAAGCAAAAATATACTAAGTACAAAAAGCTCTGAAAAACTGAATACCCTTTTGTAAAAACATTATAGAAGCTCAGTGCATGACGTGTAATGTTTGTTCAAGTGGAAAATTCAACATACAAAGTATGATAAGATGTGGATATGTGATGATCTTTTAGAATACTCGCTAATTACACTAAGTTTTGATTGTTCCTTGCACGAAAAATAAATAATGTGTGGATAATGGGTCACTTACTCCTTTCCTATTACATTATGTCTACCTAAAGGGAGATGGAAAACAAAAGTGCTTTAAGAAATATTTCATATGCAAGCCTAGTTTCATCTAAGAGATGCAAGGGAATTAAAGAGTACTTACTTTCTATAGTAACACTTAGTCGTAGTCCCAAAAACTAATTAAATAAAAATTCTTTGGCTAGTAACAAGATGTGTGGATAATGGGACACTTACTCTACTAATCAAGCTATATGACTTGGGGGAGGTTTTTTGGAGCTCTGCAACCCTAATTGTTTCCGAGAAAACTAGTGTCTTTTCAATCTACTAGTCCCACTAAGATGGGTAGCTATCTTAGAAATAAACAATCAAAGCAAATTGTGATTTCCTTTATGTACGATAGATAAGAGAGAAGTAAAGAGTACCAACCTAAATCTTCTTCTTGGCTCCTTGCTTGTTTCCTCTCTCCCTTGATAGAGCTTGCCACTACTCTCCTACTTGTCCTACTTTAGAGAATACATGTAGAGGCAAAGCAAAAAAACACCATCAAAGCATCTTGTTCTACAATACCATAAACAATGTAGAATCAGAAATACATTGACCATACAATTGCATTCACAAATAAATGATTATATGGAGGAAAACTCAAATAAATTTATTAATAGTAGAAGAGAGGATTACAACCCAGCTGTCTAATCCAGCATCAAAGCCCTCTTCACCTCATGAAAAGCAAGATCACGCAAGAATACAATGTTCCTTCTCAAAGAGAAACCAACAACACTTCCTTACAAATTACAAAATTCCAGCCTCTAGATCTCTCAGATGAAGGATCCATATATAGATGTCTTACAAGGGGGTGAGTCAGCTTTGGGTTTCTGATTAGTGTCATTCCACTAATAGTTCTTGGTTCCACTTGGAGATTTCATTGATCTCTTACTCATCCCTGGGCGAATTCATTAAGGCAAGTGTCATAGGAGAAGTTTCTAGAATATTCTATGAGCATCCACTTAGTAAATTGTCTCTTCCATTTGTCTATTCTCGCTCATCACACCCTACAGAAGGCTCTTTTAGTATACATCGCACATGGCTAGTGTAGTTGTCAATATGGTCCAGTTTTGGCCAGTTCTGAGTAGTTTTTCAGGTGGAACTTCTGGGGAATGATGTAATCAATTGACCATGATCCTTTAGGGTATGAAACAACACTTTTAGGGGTTAAAGAGCCCTTGGTTTATCGACATATATGATTGGGGTTGCAGTGCCCAAATATGTCTATAGCAATTGCCCCCTAAAGCATGAGGTTGTAAATTTCTGATGTTGGGTGAAATGCTTTATCATGAGGATCCAAGGTATTCAAACTGGAAGGTGACCTGTATAAGATACAATACAATACATCATTGTCATATTATTTTCATGATCTAGCTGAGGCGGGCATTCCCATGCTCAGTTTTATAAATTCATTTTCATGTACATGGAACAGATAACCATCTGTGGTTGCAGGATGGTGATTATTTATATGTAGAGTCATCATCCCTTAGCTTGGATGATAATTTGTGCAGCTTCTATGTACATTTGATGTATTTATTTTCCTGAATATATCGCAGCTCAGATGGATGAAACTAGATCCAGGGTCTTCAAAATCATTCAATCTTTGCCTGATGTACAAGTCGATCCATGTGAAAAGATGTTCTGGAGTCGAACATGGAAAGACATTACCTGATTACCATCCAATGATGTAAGTTGTTAACAGGCGCGAGAGGAATCATCGATAATGATAATGAACCTCAAGGTACTACAGTACAATTCACGTGGGGTGAATATATGAGTCGATGCCGAACACCACACAAAATCTTTCGGTCGAAGGCCATAGATGTAAACCTGTCACTGGAAGTAAGAAACTTGTCATTGAGGCATGTAAGCTTCAAAGTACTAAAAGGGTTGTTTCTAAGTCAACTTCTTGGATAATGAGCTGATGTCAACAAGAAGTGACTCATCATAGGAGGACCTTGATGTATCCCACATCTACGACATGAAACGAAACAAATTATTTTCTGGAGGTGAAAATGATTTGATGATACAAGGTTCAGGAATGGTGGTCATGAAAAATGGAGGGTGAAGGTATTGTAGTGGATGAGGCGTTAGCTGGGTGGAATTCTCTGAATGACTTCTCTTGAACATGTTGGCGACACTGAAATGGATGGTACGGAGGACCAATGGTGATATGAACAGTGAATTGAATAACCCAACTCGACTCAATCATGGTGATGGAGTGAAAGTGTCATGTTCAAGAGCGACCTTCTACCAATAAAGTTCTTCAAGTTTTCTTCCCTTTTTTCCCCAGTCATTGCTGACCAGTACCTCTTTATTTTTGTCAAGCTTGAGGAGGATAACATATTGATACATGTGGATGTTGGTGGCCACCCACCGATCCCATTTGGACCCCCACAATTGTCTCTTTCAGATTTTTCAGTTTCCTAAATTGTAGCACAGTTTACTATTTTTATCAGTTTTTTGGGTCCTGAACTTCTGGAGCCGTTTTGAGGCCCTAAACGACGTTTTTTGGGAAATCTGGGGGCAAAATGGGTCCATGGATTGATGTTTCCCTTCCCAAAGTGGTATTTCTTGGATAGATCTTTCTAACGAGCTATCATACGCGTCAAACAGAGATCTTATGCCAAAGTTACGACCCCGGGAAATTGATGTACCAATTTACCCAAAACGGGGCCCACAATTTGGCGTTTCATCTTCTAGGGTTAGGTTTTGGAATGTGAAGAGTTTTCCATTGTTTCTCAATAATAAATAGGCCTTCGAGCCTCATTGTAACACAGTTCGGAACAGTTCAGAGGCATATAGCCGCACATCTCTTCTCAGAGATAAGCTACCATCGCCCTAGCTGGTTTATTTCCAATTCTGGTTGTAAGCATATTTAGTATTTTCCATTAATGAAATGAAGTGTTCTTTCCGCTGCATCTCTTTATTTATGGTTATCGCATCTCTGTATTTATGGTTATCTCTGTAATCTATTGCGTTCCTATTTAAATCTGGATCAGTGGTATCAGAGCGGTCTGCTTTTCTCGGTTTTTCTTTGCATGTCCCCGATGAGGTCAGGATATAAGGAGTTAGGGTTTGAACTGGTCGAACCTTTGCAAGACCAGCCTCGAAAATCCCGACGGCCTCCAATGGCGGATGAGAAGAAA
>APFE030743771.1:27800-86934 GCA_000404065.3 Pinus taeda
CCAATTCTGGTTGTAAGCATATTTCGGTATTTTCCATTAATGAAATGAAGCATTATTTCCGCTGCATCTTTGTGTATATGGTTATCTCTATATTTTATTGCGTTCCTGTTTAAATCCGAATCACATATGCTTGTTCTATAATTTGCCCTTCGGGCAAACCTGTCGCTATGTTTTAGCGAGCCTAGCGACAGTGAAACTCGTTCTTGTCTGGGTGGACAAGTTTGTCACTATTATTTTAACGAGTTTAACAACAATGATAACTCGGTCCCTTTCATGTTTAGAGAGTTTGAAAAGGGATGAAAAGGAAACTCCAACAGTCCTTTTTTGTAGCATAATCCCTTAAGTCCGAAAAAGTATAAAATAATATAAAAGGGATGACTTTTTGATCGCTTTAGCGAGCCGAAAAAGACAAGCGGTCGATCTTTTTGTTTGATAATCCCTCAGGTCCCAAAATATTAAAACGTACAGGAGGGATGGTGCTTCCCTTTACTTTAACGAGCTGGAAAGGCCAATAGCTCAGCAATCTTTTCATATTTAACGAGTCTAAAAAGTTTCCAAAATTAAACTCGTTTTTTAGGAACAAGTGATGTTTTCGGGTAGCAGCTGGTTCCAGGTAAATTTGGAACTTCTCAAAACATGGAAGAACACAACCAAGGTTCAAAATGTTGATAGCATGGCAATCACAGATGTTGTTTACTGAAGACGGGTTTATTTTTTAATGAGCTTGAACCTTGTGCCAACATGTGCTCAGTGGAAAGTTTATTTTTTAACCAGCTTGAACCTTGTGGAAACATTGCTCGTACTAGTCATTTAAAGATGCCTCTTATTAGTAGGTTCATTTTTTAGTGAGCTTGCACCATGCGAAACTTTTCTCATTTCCTTTTCATGCAGGCTAGAAATGACCAAACTACAAAGCTAACTACACTAAAAGCTAACAAACTACTGAGGTTAGGTAGGATGGTTTTTTCCTCTGCCGAGGCAAAATACTTCTTTTGGTCCGTCTGGTGCACAAACATTTCCAGACCAATTGCCCGACCTAAGAAGTTGACACTGAAAAGCTAAAAATGCTACAAAGCTAAAAAATGAAATTGGTCATCTTTTGCTTGCATAAAAAGGGTTTCATGCCCCTAGGTATGAAGAAAAGGAGAGTTTCTAGGTTACCATATGGAAGTCCTTGCAGTTAGGCAGGATCGTTTGTTTGTGGCTAGACCAAAACACTTCCTTGGCTCTACCCATAGACAAAGGTGAATGGTGTGAGCTTCCAATCACATAACCTTCGAGGAAATAAACGTTTCAGACCGATCCCAAATCCCACAACGAAATGGTGTTTCAGACCAATCATAAACCTATAAGGAAATCTATCTTTTCAGCTGGGTTCATCTGCTGAAGCAGACCAGGGTGCATGCCCCCTAAACTTCATTACATTCACCGAACTACTCGTGGTAATTAGGTGGATTAAATGAAGGTTGAAGAGACATTCTTGACACAAAGAGACCATTTAGCGATGATGTTTGACTTGTAGCTGTGTTTGAACCGGGAAATGCAAGCTAGTCGATAAGTTGTACCATTTTTCCTTCATGCGGGAAACGCATTACTCGAAAGAGTTTGGAAACAATAGCGTCCATGCTATATATATAGTCATGCCCAAGGAGTAGATTGTAATCTAATGGCCCTTGGACTACCATCACGTTCAAGTGAACAATTTTCCTTTTCAAAGTTATTGGCAACTTTGGAAGGATCCCTAACAGTTGACTGGTTCCTTTGTTGAAGCCCGACAAATTTTGTGTGATAGGCGCAAGCAATGGTGAACCGGGCTCTTTCCAAGTAGTTGAGGAAAGGATACTCAATGAAGCCCTTCATCTGTGATAGTGCTAGACACGATCATTTTTTACACTTGTACTATGATCCGGAATGGTACACTAGATGGAAGGCGGGGTCTTACTAGTTGATTCCAATCGAAGGAAACGACTAGACTGCTCAAAGGAGGTACTGGATAAATGGCTGGATGAACCTCCTAAAATGGGGAACTTTCCTCTTGCTGTAAAGAAATGGGTTGATTTCCCCCAAGTTCATCAGACTCTGTATTAACAAAAATAATTTGAACGGTGTCGTTCTCATTCTCTTTGGAAATTGCATCATTTGAAGGTGGATCTTCTGATGGCAAGACTAGGTCGACTACCATCTCAACGTGTTGACTTTGGTCTAGTATGGACTCAGAAGGTTTATTTTCAGCGATAGGAATTTCGACCGACGATTGAGTTATGCCAGTGCAATTTTCAACTAGTGATGGACTTAGTAAGAGTTTCTTGTATCTAGGCGGAAGTCGTTGCGGTGAAGCAAGATAGTTATCCAAGACACTTTTGGCTTCATCCAGAAAAGGACAATGGTGAAGAGCATGATCACCTTCACACAACCTACATGGAAATATAAACTTTCCTTTTTGTCCATTGATTTCATTTTCACTAGTTGATGGTGTGTTGTCAACCTGATTGCCAGAGGTTGATGGCATCGTATGGTGTGAATGGGGAGACCATTCTCTCAAGATCCACAGAATGCAATCACAATCTCGATGAAAGTGGTTTCCTTTGAAAATTATGCATGGAGAGCTGGGTTTGGAAGGTTCAGTGTGAGATTTTCACCGGATGATGCATGGTTGCCCCCTTGCTTGACTAAATTCTTCTTCTTCTTCTCCTTCCCTTTCTTCTTCTTCTCAGCTACTTGGTTTTTAGTATCACTAGTTTCACCAAGCGAAGAGGAAGAAGGAAATGGAGACACAAACAAAGTAGAAGGTGAAGGGACAACTTCAATATCATCTGGTTCGTAATTTGATTGCTGAGCAATTACGGTGTTTTGAATGATATAGGTTGAGAATAGCCATACTGGCAGGCCAATCCTGATTCTCAGAAGGGACAATGTAGCCATATATGGAGCACCAATATCTCCCCACAAAGAGAAGGGACTAGGATTCCCCGCAAGGGGAAATCCTTGATTAGTGGACTCCATTACCTCAACCTAAGAACAACGAAGGAACAGGGATCTTATTTCGAATTAAATAAATTTTATGATTCTTTGACACAACTTTTCTTTTTCATTTTTTAAGAGTCGAGAAAAAGCTAAAGATGACTCTAGTCACCTTCGATTTTTAATGAGCTTGAAGTGACAAGTGCTCAGATGGACCTTTTCTTTTAAGGAGTCGAAAAGAAACGAAAGTGACTACTCTGGAAATCTAGACAGATGGATTACCAAATAATTCGCAAAACTGCAATATACACCTTGGTTGTAAATTAAAGAGAAATTACCAAGGAATTTACGTACGGTAGTCAATCTTCCTGAATGTTGTGTTCAGTGCATTGCGATTGATAGGGCAGTAGACACGACTTCCTAAAGATAAAGGATATCAACCTATTGTGGTCTCCCAATATATACTTGGCGATACGAGGAGCACAAGTTCGTACTAGCACTTGTCGTATCAAAGAGGAGGAATCACCCAACCTTCAATGAAAACGATAGTTTCCAGGTTTTACGATGCCGGAACATGTCTCTAGCCTAGACTTCTAGACGTGTTGCGTTAGGTTCCAAAGCGTTTTTATGTCCATTGAGGTTTATTTTAGAGTTGATCTTTTTTAGAAGTTTGTATTTCAAGGTTCATCGCATGATGTAGATGTAAAATTCCTAAATATGCAATCTAAAATGATAAATAGTTGTTTTTTTTCTTTTAGCAATGAAAATCCTAGCTACTAAGGAAAGAAGAGTACGATTCTTTCAACAGAGAGCAAAGAGCACACACTAAATGCACTTTTCCTAAATCATCTTACGTATGCAGTCTAAGTGCAAATGCACATGCATGTATTTGTTTTTCTGTTTCCTTAATGTGAGAATGCCAAAAAGGAAAAATAAGTACAGATCTGAATTATTTTCTTCCAAACAACACTTCAACAATTTATTTTCAAAATGAAAGGGAGACTAAAACGACACTTTCGATTTCGAATGGAAAACTGCTTTCGACACTTCAAATATTGACAATTCAAATCAAATACAATGACAAAATTACAATCAACTATCTAGAGGAGGAATACTTTACGACACTCTTCTTCTTGACTCAAAATGATAGTTATGACACTTTTGCATAAAAAAACGACAGTTCGATTAAGCTACTTTTGAAAAAGAAGGACTGTAAATGATGAAAAATACATAAAAACACTTACAAATCCTACTCAATGGAGGCTGAATAATGTAAAGGAAGAAGGCTTCAACAATGAGATATTGATCATGTGCAGCAAAATTACAAAATATAGCTGAAAACAAGGAGGAAAAAACCAAATTTCAAAGGGAGAAACAATATCATTCAGTCATCACACCTGTCCTTAAGGGAAACAGGGATGCATCTCACCTGCAACACACGGGAGGTGTGATGCATATAGGCTGCTAGTTACAGATAGTGCGATGGGCCAGGGAACGAAACTAATTTTAGTCCTTGCTCAAAATTTGCAGCTAAGTTTAGTTCTTTCAGCTAAGCTATGATATATAGTAAAAACAAAGCACAGGGGTATGATCTTAAGAGGTTATTGAGCTACCACAAGGGCACTTAGGATGTTTGCAAGTCAGATGTTCAGCTCATAAACCAACCCGAAGATTGACTGAACCAACATTCATCTACTTTGCACTTGCATAGCAAGAGCAGTTCGAAGGTTATCTGGCTAACTTCAGGCTTCGTCTATAGTTTATAAACAAAACAACAATAACAAACAAACAAACTATTCGGTCCCCAGTGGAGTCGTTATTTTGTTTCCGGGAAAACTAGTGTCTTTTCGATCTGCTAGTCCCACTAAGATGGGTAGCTATCTTAGAAACAACAATCAAAGCAAATTGTGATTTCTTTTATGTATGATAGATAAGAGAGAAGCAAAGAGTACCAACCTAAATATTCTACTTGGCTCCTTGCTTGTTTCCTCTCTCCCTTAATAGAGCTTGCCACTCCTCTCCTACTTCTCCCACTTTAGAGAATACCTGTAGAGGCAAAGCAACAAAACACCATCAAAGCATCTCGATCTACAATACCATAAACAATGCAGAATCATAAATACATTGACCATACAATTGCATTCACAAATAACAGGATTCACAAATACACGATTATATGGAGGAAAACTCAAATAACTTTATTAATAGTAGAAGAGAGGATTACAACCCAGTTGTCTAATCTAGCATCATCCTCCCAGCATCAAAGCCCTCTTCACCTCATGAAAAGCAAGATCACCCAACAATACAATGTTCCTTCTCAAAGAGAAACCAACAACACTTCCTTACAAATTACAAAATTCCAACCTCTAGATCTCTCAGATGAAGGATCCATATATATATGTCCTTGCAAGGGGGTGAGTCAGCTCTAGGTTTTTTATTAGTGTCATTCCACTAATATTTCTTGGTTCCACTTAGAGATTTCATTGATTTCTTACTCATCCCTGGGGGAATTCAGAGAGGCAAGTGTCACAGGAGAAGTTTCTAGAAGATTCTATGAGTATCCACTTAGCAAACTGTCTCTTCCATTTGTCTATTATCGCTCATCGCACCCTACAGAAGGCTCTTTTAGTATGCATCGCACCTGGCTAGTGTAGCAGTCAATATACATTGCACCTTGACCATGGACTAGTCAATATGGTCCAGTTTTGGCTAGTTCTGAGTAGTTTTTCAGGTGGAACTTCTGGGAAATGATGTAATCAATTGACCATGATCCTTTAGGGTATGAAACAAAACTTTTAGGGGTTTTAGAGCCCTTGGTTTATCGACATATATGATTGGGGTTGCAGTGCCCAAATATGTCTATAACACTAATGGTCATCCGGCCATGAGGTAGGCGACGTGAAAAACCACAAATACAGTCAGACAACGGCACTGAAACCAAGAGATCACAGCAATGACAGAGAAAGATAGTAGGAGAGAGATCCCCTCCTATAGAGATGCAACGACAGGAGAAGGAATGAGCAACAACAAACTAGACGAGGAAACAAAGACACAAGGACCTATCCTTGGAGCAAGATGGCAGGCAGGAAGCAGAGGCAAATGCTTACCGTGTGTAGTGGAAAATTCAAGATTCATTATTCCCATGAATAAACTCGAGTGCTATAGAAGCTATATAAAGGACCACGCATTCATATGCAAGTTCATTGGCGTATAGTCGTCAGAAAAGTACCTAACTAGATGGATACAACATAAATGGAAACCCTCAAGCCACATAGAGTTGAAGCTGGGCGCACGAGGCTTCTTTACGGTAATTTTCTCAAACCTGCAAGATAAAGAAAGAGTGTTTAAAAATTGTCCATATTTTCATAATAATGCAAGTTTATTCATGAGGTATTGGGAGGAGTGTTACAACCCTGATAAAGAGAAATTCCTAGCAGCTCCGGTGTGGGTAAGACTGTTTGGATTACCAATGGATTTCTGGGACCCTGAGATTCTAGAAGGAATAGGAAATACCATAAGAAGCTTTGTCAAAATAGTCGAATCAACAAAGAAGGGAAGATACACTTCTTATGCAATAATTTGTATCTATATGAATATAGCCGACCCGATTCCGGGGGCAGTTGAGCTAGAATACCATGAGGAGGTGTGGCAACAGGCATTGGACTACGAACACATCCCTTTCATATGTAGAAAGTGTCACGAATATGGGAATATTTACAAGGAATGTCCTCTTAATTCAGAAGAGGAAGAATGGATAAGCAAGCAACAGAGGAAATATCAAGAAGATAGTGAAGGGTTTCAGGAGATAAAATATAAAAAAAGATCCATAAAGGAAAACCCCAAGGAAGGAAGAAAGGAACAACCAGCCAAAACAAATAAGGCAAACAGATTTGAAATTCTATTGGTAGAAGAAGAGGACAAAGAAATTAGAATAATGGACTATTAGGAGGAGAAATAACAGGAGGGAAACCCAAGCTAAGGTGCAAAAAACACAAAGGGAAAACCCAAAGTGAAACAGTGGAAAAGGTAGGAAAGGAAAAGGACGAGAATCGGGAAAGTGAAGTAATGGAAATCGATACCATTAGAGGGGGAGATCCAACGTTAGAAGAAGAAATCCTGAGGAAACTTCTCGAATAATGGAGACACTTGGATGAAAGGTTCATCCCGAAAGAGGACAAAAAAGGGAAACATTCCAAAAATATAAAGAAAAGCAAGATCATGGAAAGACAGGAATGACTGAGCAACTAGGCATCCAACCTGAAAACAACCAAGATCAACAAAGTAAAGCGAAAGGAGGAAAAAAAGAGGCAGGAGGAATATTCAGGAATCAATACAGATCATGGGAGAAATGCTAGTAAACACTGGAAGAGTAGTTCCTCTCTCAGCGGTTTTCCACCAAACAACCCCAACCACCCAATGATAATTACATCCTAGAATGTACGGGGACTTAACAACAAAGGTAAACAGAGATACCTAGCAGAAAGGATCAAAAGAGAAAAGCCCCAAATTATGTTGTTGCAGGAAATAAAAATAACAAGGGGGAAATGGAGGAGATATTAACTAAAATCAAACCTACATATGAATGCATGACAATTGATGCAAAAGGCAGTGCGGGGGGAATTGCAATTTTATGGAACCCCATGGAAGTCACAGTTGACTACTAGATAGGAATGAAAAGGATTCTTTCTAGGAGATTTAGACTTATAGGCCACAGAGACTGGTTCTTGGTCTTGAAAATTTATGGACCTCATATAATAGTGGAAAGAGGAAGTTTCCTCCTCCAACTGCAACAGTTAGGAAACCTACACATAGAAAAGTTGTGGTTGATAGCTGGCGACTTTAATATGACAACTTCAAAAGAGGAAAAGAAAAGGGGATTGCAAAGGGAAGAGCCAGATATGGAAAGATTCAAGGACATACAGTTGGCACTAAAAATGATAGACATACATACTATTAATGGAAAATTCACTTGGAACAACCATAGAGGAGGAAGCAAGCAAATAGCTTCCAGGCTCAATAGGTTTCTAACAATAGAACATTTCATAGGGAAAGACATTTTCTATGAAGCGAAAATTATACCATGTCAAGGATCAGACCATTGGCCCATAAAACTAGAAATTTCCATGAACCATCAAAATCAGAACAGACCCTTCAGGTTTGAAGCTTTCTGGTTGCAAGATCCAACCTTTATATAAAAATGGAGCAATGGTGGAAGAACAATGAGATTGAAATAAAAGGATGAAATAAGATGCATACCCTCCAGCTAAGATTAAAGGATCTAAAAGGCAAAATAAAGAAGTGGAATAGAGATGAATTTGGACATATTAAAAAAGAACAAGAAAAGCTTTAGACATGAATGAAAAGAATACAACAGAAAATCTTAGAAGTCAAGAGAATAGAGGAACTAGCAGAGGAAGAAGGAGTGATACTAAATAGGCTGGAGGAAAGAAGAAAATAGGAGGAAATTTCATGGAGACAAAAGTCAAGAATACAATGGCTGAAAGAGGGGGAGAGAAACACGAAATTCTTCCACAAGGCCATGCAACATCATAGATAGCAGAATAGAATATTCTCTCTAAAAGATAATCAAGGCAACAGGTTAACTCAAAAAGAGGAGATGGAGAGTCTACTGATATAGCACTTCAAAGGAATCTTGACTGAGATGCAAAGCAATAGAGAGGAAGACATAGCAAAAATAAGTCAATATATACCTAGAAGGATGAATCGAGAACAGGATATGGCACTCCTAAGGGTGATAACTGAAAAATAAGTAGAAGAGACAGTGAAGACAATGGCAAAGAACAAAGCCCCAGGACCAGATAGGTACACCACAAAATTCTTCCAAGCCACCTGGAGCTTCATGAGGCAAGACATTGTAAATGCAGTGGAAGAATCTAGATGCACGAAAAGAATGCACCTAGCTTGGAATGCAACCTTCCTTGCCTACATTCCGAAAATGGAAAAGGCTGAAGAACCTCAAGGTTTCAGACCGATAGCATTATGTAATGTAATTTAGAAAATCCTAGCCACTGTAATGGTGAATAAACTAAAATCAATCCTTCCAAAACTAATTTCAGAGGAACAGACAGGGTTCGTGAAAGGGAGACAAATAGTGGATGGAATCATAGTTTCTCAAGAAGCAATCCATTCACTAAAGAACTCAAGACACAAAGGAATGATGATCAAACTTGACCTAGCTAAAGCATATGACATGTTAAGCTGGGAATATCTCCAGAAAACCCTAAAAGCTTACAGGTTGAATGATAGATGGATAGAATGGGTAATGTCTATGATCACCATGCCAATTATGTCCATAATACTAAACGGGTCACCTAAAGAAAGCTTTAACCCATCCAGAGGACTTAGACAGTGGGACCCTCTCTCCCTGTTCCTGTTCATAATAGCTGCTGATGGTCTAGGAAGACTAATAAAAGCAAGAGTGAATAGTGGAAAGCTAAAAGGTCTCAGACTATGGGGAGAAGAACTACCCCTAACACATCAACAATTCGTATACGACATCATGATGTATGGACAAGTCAATCTCAAAGAAGCAAAGAAATTAATGGAAATCCTTAGGGATTTTACAAAAGCATCATGTACAGAGATAAATAAAGACAAAACAGAAATCTACTTCTTCAACACTCCAATGACTTCCCAATCATTCCTAGCTAGAACCATGGGTTTCTGAATAGGGAAGTTCCCCACTAAATATCTAGGTATCTAGCTAAGTGATAAGCAAAATAGAATTGCTAATTGGGAGGTTTAATAGGAAAGGTACAAAGGTGAATGGATAACTGGACTTTCAGGGCTCTGAACAACCCGAGTCACATCATTCTCCTCAAGTCAGTCCTCCAATCAATGCCAATTGATCAAATGACAAGCCAAGCTATACCAAAAACAATATGCCAAAAAATGGTGGAAATATTCAAAAAATTCCTATGGAAAGGGACAAACAAAGCTAAAAGTGGGCACTCCTATCATGGAAATGGCTAATAAAATCATTAACAGAAGGAGGATTAGGGTTGCGAGATCCATATATCCTTAACAAAGTAATGGGGGCAAATTGAGGTGGAGATGGATACAAGGAGGATAATATTTATGGAAAACGTTGTGGGAGAAGAAATATGAGATGGCCAGATCCCCTGAAGGAAAATTGAGAAGCCAATCGGAAAAGAAAAGTTCCACAATTTGGAACTTGGTGAGATCAAATAGGGACCTGATAAGAGAACATAGTTTCTATGAAATTAGGGAGGGTGAAAAAGTGAACTTCTAGAATGAGACACGGCAACAAAGAAGAAACCTCCATCAGCAACCTCAACTCCAAGAAATTTACCAGTTTGCCACCCATATGGAGGAATACGTAGTCCAGAACTACTGGCTCCTAGAAAGGGAAGGTTACTGTAGTAAATGGAAAACACAAGAGGACTGGCAAGAAGCACCAGAAACAGAACAATGGACAAACTACAAAAATGAGATGGAGATAAGAAAAATAGCAGTTAAAGAAGGTTTGGACATCATAAGATGTGGAAAACGAATCAAAGGGATGTTTATGACAGCAGAAGGATACTACATAAAGGTTGGTGGCACTAGAAATCCTGAAACCAAAAAATGGGATAGAATCTGGAAAATGAAAACTTGGCCAAAGATAGCGTTATTTACCTGGATAATGTCCCACGGGAGAGCTTTAATCTAGGACTAGCTAAGAAGCAAGGGAATGCAAGGTCCATTGCACTGTGTTCTCTACCAGGAACAAGAAGAAACAATGGAACACTTGACTAACTCCTGTCGATTCAACAATATCCTGTGGCGACACCACCAACATCTTTTCAATATTAGCGACATAGATACAATTAGTATAACATTAACTGTAGAAAACTAGAGGAGTAAACCGTACCGAAATGCAGTCCTAAATAGAGCCTGGAATCTCTCCATAGGGTTCACATTGTGGAACATATGGAAAGAAAGGAATCGGTTGATTTTTAAGGATGAAGGAAAAGAAACGAAGGATAGTTGAAACCAAACAGTCCAGAACATAAGAGAAACTATAATCCTAGAGAAGTGGAACGATGAAGACTGAAAAGTAGACCAAACAAAGACTTGAATTCTAAAATGTTTACAACTAAAAATAAGTAGCACAGACATGGCTGCAAGGAAATATAAGGCCAAAGAAGTAGGAGAAAATGAGCATTATAGGAATCGGCCGCAGGGATTCACAAAATTGAATTTTGACAGAGCAACAAAAGGAAACCCAAGGGAGGCAGGCATAGGAGGAATTTACAGGGATGACAGAGGGAGAATGCTATGGGTATATGCGATGGACTATGGAAATGAATCAAATAACGAGGCATAATTCCATGCACTGAATAGGGGGATAGAAATATCCATCTGAGAGGGGTATCAAAAACTCCATATAGAAGGAGATTTGAAGCTCGTGATAAACATCCTCAAACAATTACAACATAGAGCACTAGCAGAGAAGTTGAGTCGCAGCTAATGGACCGCATGGATAATCAAAGAGATAAGACAACCGTCGAGAAGGATAGCTTACATACTACCTTCCCATGTGAGACGAAAAGGGAATGCACATGCTGATTGCCTAGCGAACTAGGTTTGTAGGAAGGGAGACCAGCAGCTGGACACAAGCAGGGCAGAGCTAAACCAAAAGGGGTAAATGGTGAAACTGATACAACTTGTAGAACAAGACAGCAATATGAGCGATCATCTAGAGAATTCGATGGGAAAAGACCGGAGCGGAGAGGGAAAAGGATAGACACAGTAAAGGATAGGGTAGGAACAAGATAGGGGAAGTTCAGTGATCGGCATGATGATGGAGGAGGGCAGAGGAAGGACAAACCCTGAGAGTATGGGGGATGATCTAGAAAGGAATGTTAGAGGAGAGGGAAGGACAACGAAATCAAATATAGGCAGCGGAATAAAGACAAGTAGTAGAGCCGAGTCATAGATCCAATGACAAGAGCAGTCGGGAGAGGAAAGAAGTTAATGCAGGATGGTGGATAGGACATGAGGGCAACATCCCAAGGCAGGAGGGAAGGGATGCATGCCAAGGAAAAAATAGGATAGTTGGCAGTAAAGCCAAGAATTGAGAATGAAAAAGAAATAAAGCTTAAGGAAAAGTGGAAAGAGACATTATGCATGTATATGAGAATGAAGAAAGGTGACGAGAAATGAAGAGGAGGCAGCGAGAAGAAGCAGAAGGCGGAAGAAAGGCGAAGCTTGGTAAGCGGGTATGTAATACCTCTGGCCCTAAATCCTGAAAACTTAAATTGTTTGAGAAGTAGGTTAGGATTGTGGTATGGTAAACAAACCTAGTATCATTATTTCAATTGCGATAGTAATCTTAGTGGATTGAAAGAAGATAGACCCGAAGAGATCTTATCTGCTCTGGACAGAGATAAGGCGAGGAGAGGTGGAGAACCTAATAAAAACAAGGGCATGCCTAAACAAAATTTCAACAATTCCCACCTTAGAATCTGGGTCCTGGCAAGACTCATTAGAGGGAAAGGCAGAATGCCTACAACCTTGAGAGAAGTAAGTTGGGAAAGGAAATCCTAGAGCTCATGGGAGATGGCATTGCATCTTAGGGGGAGGGTAGAGAATAAAGCTTGTAGAAACCCTGCCGACAAACCTGAGAAAACTGGGCTAAGGGGAGGCCTTTTCTGCCTAAATCTAACCAGGGGTGAGACACTGAGAGAGAAAAGGAAAAAAGAGCAATATTGGGATTCCTACATGGGCTGGGAAAGAAACATAACAACTGTTACCCCATGACCCATAGAATTAAAAAATTCACAACCAAATTCAGTTGGGTAGGAAACCAGATGCTGGAAAACACAAGAAGGAGGGTGGGGGGAAACCCAAGGAAAATGATATAAACCTATATGATATGGCTGACATATGCTTTGATTCTGTGATAGGTCTAGCAACAGAACAGGGAAAGCACATGAAACAGGTCAAGGGGAAAAAGTTGAAAGGATCCAACCACCAAGCTGAAAGTAGAATGGCTCCCAGGAGAAGCAAGAGGATAGTTAAGAAAGATGAAGGAACAAGCAGCCAGGGAAAGAAAAGAGGCAGCAAGCCAGATGGAGACCACATAAAGATGATCATTGACTCCTGCATGGAAGGAAATCTGAAGGAAGTCAGGGATCAGATTAATAGCTGGGAGAGAGATCTAAGAGACAACCTTAGATACAGAGACATACCAATGGAGGAATGGGAAAGAATGGTGCAAGACCCCGAGACAACTAATGGAAGACAATCCCTATTCAAAAAGACCCTTTACCAGTAGTGGGTCATGAAAAATGTTGTGGCACAGGCCATGACTCTCCACCACAAGCACATGGAAGGAGAAGTATTTGAAAAACAGGAAAATAGAAAGGAGGAGGACCCTATCCAAGTTGAACTTCTCAAGGAAATAGCAACCATACAGATACAAACTTACCAGAACAATCTTTCCTTGGGAAGGATTGAACAGACCCTGACAGCGATAAAGTGGAAACTGGAATATAGATGTGAGATGCCAGGCTCCAGTGCAAAGGCACCAACTCCGGTAGTATCCTCATATGAGGATTAATCAAGTGAACCAGATTGTTTTTATTTTTGAATTTTGAATTTGATGAAGAAAATAAGTATGTCTATTTTGATCTTTAGAGATAGCAGTAGAGACATCCAACATAGAAACAATGGATGGATTGTTATGAGCTTATTCAAATTGGACTAGTTTTAAAGTTGATTGGTGGTCACATGGTTTCCTTCGGGCAGGTGACTACCTGAAGCAAATGGATGTAAAAAACTTTTGAAAATAGCTAATACATAGATACCTACCAAGTTTACAAAAAAAATTAAGCTATGTGACTTGTGAAAAATTAAAAAATTAATTGAAAACGATATGTGTAATGTGGCCACAAAATCAAAGATAATCTAATTACTCTATTAATAATGATTAGTAAATAAACTAGTCAATCTGAACTAACTAGAAAAACATTGCAGAGGTGAAGGTAATTCACAGAAGGAAGAAAAATTACAATGTTTTTTATGCTCTATGTAAACCGTGCAGGTTTTCCTCTGTACAAGTGCACGTGCACGTCTCTCTCGACCAAAGCCGCGTGGATGATAGAAAAAATTAAACAGTGGGGCTTTCGAGCCAAAAATAGGTCCAGAAGGTTCTAAAGAGGTGATGAACAAACCAAGTACTGATAATATAGAGAGAAGGTCTTCCAAAAGCAATTGTTAGAGTAAATACAAGAAACTAGTGGAGTCACCAAATCTATGATAGTGTTTTTGTATCTATGGGGTACTAAAGGACACCTTAGCCGTTGGTTGTTCCCTCCAAATGAAACACAAATAATTGGTTTTTGTTAGTGGACTAACATGAATAAGAAAACAACTATAAATGGTGAAAAAAATGCATACATAAACATAAACCAAAAACTAAAATATAAACACATAAACAATACTCAATGAAGCAAACATGTCAACGAAGTAATGGAAAATGGCTTCCTTTATTTACTGTTGAATGTAGAAGAGAAAAATTGATGAATGTTAAACACATGGAGAGAATTCTTTGAGAAATGGTGCTAAAAAATCTTGAAAAAGGAAGTTCCTTTCCTCAATTTCTTTGCAAGCTTCTCCTCTCTCTCAAAGAAGTATGAAGACTCTCTCAATGATGAAATCCTTTTCCACTAGAATGTTGGATTGCTAGGTAGCAATTTTTCCAACATAACAATGCTCTACTTCTTCTTGTTTTTGGTTCTCCAATGGCCTGTATATATAGAATATTGAATTTCTCTTCCCTCTCTTAGTTCATTAATGAGAAAATGACTTATGAGTAGTACAAGAGGATCCCTTGGGGGACGCGTATCTCCAAGTCGACTGTCCTTTAGGAGTATATGTTATAGAATCAAAATTCCAAGTGTGTGAAGTGGTTTTAGACTGTTGCTTCAAAATTTGGCTTGACCATGCAACTATTGAGAAAGAATTCATGTGGTCATGCAACTATCAAAGAAAAATACGCATGATCACTAATTTCTGCCTTTGGATGGACTGCACAGGTAGAATTTATAATTAAAACCTTTGGAAAACTTTGATTTTTATTTTTCATTATGCCTTCAACTAGAAAGTCTTCACTTGTATGTTCTATTGGAAGACTATGGTTATCATCTGTATTGTACAAATGTGTGTATGTTTTTTCCATGTTAACAAATACCACACCAAATGTAACCTTGATGGAGATTGCAGATGCAATCTTGCGTAGCTATTTAGAGAAATCATGAGTAGATTTTGTTAATTGAGGCCTAATGTGAAAACGATCAATGTGGCCTATAATTTGGCACTAAGAAGGATGAAATTGATTATATGGAATGTTTCCATTATAAAAGGATCCTTATTTGGTCACTACTCCTCGATGGATATGCATTTTTCATGCTTATCTATCTAATTACTCTATGACATTATGGAATGGCATTTATGGGGCTTATTTCTATTGCAATGGTTTTAGTTGATTACTCTCATAGCAATAATGAGATTCCACAAGAGAAGGGGAAAGGAACCCATGTCTAGGCCACTCTGCCGCACCAAGGCAGAGAAGGACGTGATTACAACAACCATAATGTTACTTATCATGACCTCCTTGGAGAAAAGGAGGTGTATTTAGGAGACTGAAAGGAGGACTAGAGATATTAGGTGGATGATTGAGAAAGGTTAAATGGAGGTCGAGGTTCTAGAGTTTTTCATAGGCCCGGGCATCTCATGTACAACAGACCCAAAATTCCATAGAACTAGAGAGTTGTATTAGCATACAAAGAGATTATCTACCCAAGCATATTTGTTTCAAGAAGAGTAGAATAATTGCATTAATGTGTGACTATAATCACTCAATAGTGGAAATAGGTTCATCATCTCCCTTGTTTCTTAGTTGGTCAATAAGAAAGGAGGGGGATTATACTACAAGCATTAAGAGCCTCCAAATTCTCCTATAAATATTTTTAATGAGGAAAACCACTTCGATAATAGCTAACATTCTTTTTCATTTTTGGGTTTTACTTTTAGATCTATTTAGTTTTATATATGTCTTAGCTAGTAGAAATTACAACCTAGTTTCCCTCCAAGGCTTGGTGTAGTTTTGTCTTTCTAAACTATTAAAATACTAGTTTCCCATCTTAGGCATGATAAAATATATGTCATATAATGTCAACTCTTCCTCAAGTTGAACCCTTTTTTGTACAACAAAACACAATATGTTGATTTAACAAGATTACAAATTTGGTTAAACGATAATCAATTATTGAAAAAAAATCACGAGAAAAATATCTATATTTCATATAAGGAATATACATATTTTGGTCCTCAAGGGACTTTTCAAACTCAACACAGAGGGTCAAAGTCATTACAACAAATCTTATCATGTCACTTATATGAATTGAGCCTAGGTGGGGAGGATAAAAATCATTCCTCCCAACCACCCGAGAGAAACCCAATTGACAATGATTGCATGGTTTGAATTGATAAAGGAAACATATTTGTAAAGGGTTTATGTTTCAATTATGTATAGTTTATCTCTATTTTAATGCTATATGTACATTAAAATATGTTGAATCCTTGATATCTACCGAAGGAAATAACATCTAAAACAATGTCTATGGTTTTTACACTTTTTATATTAATTCCAATGTTATTTAAAAGTATAATGTATCTTATAAATTTTCATTATGTGATTAAGTTAAGACAAAATTAGTAATCTAGAATCTATCATTACTTGGGATATTTTTGTGGGTATAATATTATATTGCAATTATAGCAAATATTTTCACCAAACAATTTTGAATTGATACAAATTTCCAACTATGTGCATATATCTAATTTATCTAAATAATGCCATTTACAAAATATCACAATGACAATTATTAAATATGTGTACTTTGCATTCATTCTCTTCATATCAAGTAGGAAAAATGAATAATGAAGGGAGTCAATAGTGTATGCGTTTCACATTGGTGATCTATTATTTTTCATAGATACACATCTAATAATGTTTAAAAGGATCTTTTGGTAGATCATTAATTCATTGATGTATTATAATTATTTAAAATAAATATTTACTTGTATATTATAAGAACACATCATTAACTTTTTGATACCTCAATTAATTCTTATTAATTCAAAAGTTAACATAAACATATGTTAACATAATAAACAATAAATATGGCCACAAAAATATATGAAAACCAAATTTTATGCTTCTATTATTTAATGTATTTTCAATATGATGGGTGTAAATAGTAATTAACTTTTCATATCCAACATTATAAATGAAGAAAAAAATTAATTGGTCAATTATAGATATCCATAATAAAATGACATATGCACAATATCAATGTCGAAACAAAACATTTATATATCATTCTTCATTTTCCATCACCATGATCTTCTTTCTCACTTGGAATTATAACATTATCATTCTCAAAAATATGCTTTGATCTTAGATCATGTCTCCTTACAAACCAGTATTCCCCATTCAACACATTTAGGTAAAAAAGACACTTGGTTGCAATGTTTCGTCAAAACCTAACACTCCTTAGTTCCAACACACATTTTTTAAGAGTTAATACACATTATCCCACTATCATTTCCTTTACATTTATCCATTCAAGAGTGTCTCACCACTTGAAATTAAAATTAAATCATTGAAAAGAGGATAATTCCACTTACATGATCTTCTGTATCATTCAAATAACCTAATTTCCCACTCTATTAGGTTTTGATCATAATGGCTATCATGATGATATTGCTTGAACTCAATCTCCTCTCCATAATCTTGTGTGATATGTCCACAATTGGAATCCTCACTGTAAACCACGTCTTCTAGCACCTCCTAAAGCACAGGAAGAGGGATACCGAATTGATTTCTTATTACAAATTATTACCAATTATATTTCATTTTCCTTAGTTATTTCATAAGCATAATTTTAATAAGACCATAATGATACATTTGATTCTTTGCATTAATATGGCTTTTATGAATACCCTCAACCATGCATCCCATTCCCTTATGTAGAAAGTGAGGAAAATTAATAAGCTCATTGGCTTAAATATGAAATAATATGTGGATGTGGTATAAAATGTATTGGCATACCTACCCTCAAAGGTCATAAAATTTTGTGGCACATAAAATAAATTTCTTCTCTAGTTCTCCATGGCACAACATTTTTCTAGCTTGTTTTAATTTATGGTGTGGTAAAAAATTAGGCCCAAGCTCCTTGTTCCACCTGTTTGTTCTTGAACCATCGATCACCATGATGAGGGAGTCACGTGGCTTGGACACTGAGTCCTTAGTTACTTCCATGAATAAATCACCAAACTTGGCCATCTTCCCATAAAATCCACGAGTGAAGGCCATTGTGATGGCATCATCATGACCCTAAAACATTTTAAGGTAGGGGATCCATCCTGCAACTTTCAAAATTGTTATTCTAGTAGTGTACTCAAGAGAATTCTCCAAGACCACCAATGACCACAAGTCTTGCCTCACAAACCCAAGTTTTCCCATTAGGGTGCATCAAGGCTTGGGATTTTAGACTTTTGTTGTTAGTTAAAATGAGGATAACCCTCAAGACAAGAGATATGGTGATGTGAGGGAATAGTTATACATATGGGGTGAGGAGAAAATAACATATACAACAAAATGGATTGATATGTGAAACATACGATGAGATGATGCATGCAACATTGTGTGAGATGAAGTTGAAGTAATACCTTAACAAGGAATACAAAATGGTCAAAGAATGATAAGGCACAACACTCATAGGCATGCATACTAATAATATCCCATGGCAGTGGGATCATGTTAGAGTATCATCATTATGTGATCAAGAAACTTTTCTGAACAATTACATGAAAGAATAGAGGAAAGCAATGTATTTATAGATATGGGACTAAGGTTTCAAATTGCCAATATTACCTAGGTTTTAAATACACCAAAGAGACTTATAACATGAAAATATTACCTTAGGTTACCTTTATAACAAAGCTTTTTGTGATACTATAAAAGAGCACAACTATTTTTTGTGTGACCAATAAGGTGTTGTGCTAACTATGAAGAAAAAAATATATGAGCTAGAAGTTGACTTTGCTTGTTGTATTCTTAAAATTTCGAAAAAAAAAATTAGATTCAATATGTTGACAATATATTGAGAGAGAGAGAAAAAAATAAAAATCCAAATCCTTTCTCACACCCTTTGGGCATTGTTTAACCTTGAAATATATACACTAACTTACTAAACATTCACACACGCAATCTTTTGACTCATTTAGAGATCCTATAACCAGGACTGCTAGAAATGTGTTGACTTGAAGATCCATAGAGTTGTTGAGGTTGTCGATCTTGTATTTTCATATATTTATAGATCCATTCCTTGATAATATAATCAATATTATTTTCTAAACAAATTCAAGGGCTAAAAAATAAAAAATAAAAATGTTGAAAAAAGATGAGAAATGACCATTGTGTAATGATTTGCTCCCCTTTATTGCTATATGTTATTGTTGCTACTAATTCTAAGTGAAAATGGTACCCAAGCTAATTTTTTCAATAAAAATGATGGTGTTGACGTTGATGATGTTATTGGGAGTGATCACGATGTTGTTTTTTATGATGATGCTAGAAGTGATACTCATGCTAGTGTTGATGACAATAATGGTGATGCTAAGAGGTGTTGATGTTGGTGCTTGATAAAATATAGCTACAAGAGAGGATCATGTTCAAGCTGTGATGGTGAAACTAGATAAGTGGTTATTTCAAGCTTTGGATTAGGGAGGTATTTCATGGAAATTCCTCAACATGACTCAGGTGTTGTAATCAAGGCCAGACATAAAAAATAACCCTTTTTTGAAACAAGCCGCCTGATAATTAATAGATAACACCTCCTTTTTATTAAATACACAATGTTTGGTGAAGATTAGCTCACTAGTTGCCTATATTCCAAGTATATTTCCTATCTGGTTATGTCAGCACGTTGGTTTTCACAATTGAATGTTTCTTTTCTTTACTTTTTATTATTATTTTTTTGGGAATATTTTTCTGTCAATTTCTTGGTTTTCAAGAAAACTTCTTGTTCAATTGTGCGAGCAAGTTGGTTTTCACAATTGAGCCATTTTTTATTTATTTTTGATGATTTAACTCTCTCTTTTATTTTATCATATTATATAAAGAAGAAGAAAAAATCAATGTGAATTTGTAGTAGGTTGGGGGTCCTCCATACCTATTAATTTCAAACCAAAATGTTGCAAAACATTTTGGACAAATTCTTCTCGATCAAGAGGCCGATGGTATTGATCCATAAAATTCCATGGATATTCCAGTAGACAGTTCATCACAACATATATGATAATATTATATTAACAATCTGAGATTCTACATAATTACAGTTTTATTTAAATTCTAGATCTGTAAAAATTCACTGTAATTAGTGCATTCATGTAAAAGTAAATCAAGAATAAAAGTAGAGAATGACAAAATAATCTTACACACACATAATACACAAGATATTCTCTATGGGAAACCCTTTCAAGAGAAAACCCAACTGGAAGGTGAGGTCACTTCGCTCTCTTCCTCTATCTAGGAATATGTCTACAGATAATAAAAAGTAATGCATGTGGCCTGTAGGCTGCTATAGTGCACAAATACTCTCTGTGTGCTATACCTCCTATCTCTCTTGGCTATATTTTCTCAGCTATGGAACAAAATTTTCTTGAAAGAATGGAATACCTCTTCCTCCTAGTGGTCTAGTTATAATACAACTCGATGGCCTACTAGTAGTTAAGTTTGACTACATCAACTCTTAACTAAAGTAATAAATAGAATCTTCTAGAGTATTTTACATCACAAACATGTGGCTATATCCTTTTCATGAATAATGGGGGATGTCGCGTCATCCTCCCGAACTGTAGGTGTGAAAACAAGAAGGTCAACTTCTGAGTGACATAATGTTTGCATACAGACTTCGATTGACGTGATTCTTGCACCATTGGAAAGCTCTATGTGTGTAGAATATCTTTGAGGATAGTTCTTTTAATATGTCAACCTCATTAAAAATTAAATAAGTGTCATGAGAATGGTTCTTTTCCCGTGTCAATCTTGTTAAAAAATGAAACAAATCCCCTTCAAATTTGAGTCTTTGATAAGATCTTGTAAAATCCCAGTTGAGTCTTTCACTTGATCTTGTAAGTAAACCTTCATTCCATTCACCTGTTAGTAACCAATCATCTACTTAGGTGAATGAAATGAATCTTGGAGGGCATGTACCTCGAATTGAGTCATAATGTTGGGGGCATGCAAACTCTTCTCAAGCATAGTTTATCTTTGTTTCAAGATTGTGTAAAAATGAAACCAAACCCAAGCATAATTTGTTTTTGTTTCAATCTTGTGTAAAAATGAAACCAAATCCAAGCATAGTTTTTCCTCATGTTTCAAGCTTGTGAAAGAATAAAACCAGCTTCAAGTATATCAAGCATAGTTTCCCATGTTTCAATCTTGTGTAAAAATGAAACCATTCCCATTTTAGCTCTCGTGATTGTTGTTTTTATCACCCTATTTTTGCTAGATGAGCCTTGGTTGTTTCATTCCATTGTCACCATCTCTTTGGATGATCATACGCTTTCACTTAGTTGTTTCGCCCTTGCCTTAACCTTTGCAATGAGTGATCTTATTAGCCATCCTCTTGACCTTTACATGTTTTGAGAAGTTACATCATCACCATAACAAGTTGTTATCATTTTATACGACTCGTTCCTCTAGGAGGATTCATCTTTCAGCTCTTTTCTCACTCTTGAAAAATGAAAAGATCTTCGAGTACTTGTCATTTAGAACTCGTAAAGTTAAATGAAATGAATTCTACTCAGTATAATTTTAACCCTTTTCTAGACTGAGATAGACTATTATACGAAAAAGGAACACCTTAGTCGAACATGGCTAAGAAGTTCTCTTGGATATTGTTTTCTATCTTTTCAGTTTCAAGAGATGATTTATGAAAAGGGACCTTTGGAGTTTTCTTTTCCATTTCTTTTTCAAACTCTCTAAACATGAAAAATATGTTGAATTTCACCTTCGTAGAACTTGTAAAACTTAAACGATGTAGGACTTGTCACCATGATGATGACAAGTTCCTCATTCCTAGGGCTAGTAAAACTTATTATGATGGATTCCTTGCACTGTGTAATTTGGAATTGAATAGGTGTAACTTTTATTTAGGTGTTTATTAAAGGAATTTACTAAAGTGTTATAAACCCTAAACCATAAACCTTAAGCATTTTATAACATTTAAAAAAGTATTTGTAACTTTTATTTAAGTGTTTATTAAAAGCATTTACTAAAGGGTTATATACCCTAAACCTAAGCCTTAAGCATTATATAACATCTTAAAAAGTGTTTTGTAACTTTTATGTAAGTATTTATTGAAAGCATTTACTAAAGTGTTATAAACCCTAAACCCTAAACCCTAAACCCCAAACCCTAAATCCTAAACCCTAAGCATTTTAGAACATTTTAAAAAGTATTTTGTAAATTTTATTTAAGTTTTTATTAAAATAATTTACTAAAGTGTTATAAACCCCAAACCCTAAACCCCAAACCCTAAACCATAAACCCTAAGCATTTTATAACATTTTAAAAAGCATTTTGTAACTTTTATTTAAGTGTTTATTAAAAGAATTTACTAAAGTCTTATAAACCCTAAACCCTAAGCATTTTATAACATTTTAAAAAGTGTTTTGTAAGATTTGTTAAGTGTCTATTAAAAGAATTTACTAAAGTGTTATAAACCCTAAACCATAAACCCTAAATCCTAAACCCCAAACCCTAAAAATTAAACCCTAAAACTTAAACCCTAATCATTTTATAACATTTTAAAAAGTGTTTTGTAACTTTTTTTAAGTGTTTATTAAAATAATTTACTAAAGTGTTACAAACACAAAACCATAAACCCTAAACCCTAAGCATTATATAAAATTTTAAAAAGTGTTTTGTAAGTTGTTTTTAATTGTTTATTAAAAGCATTTACTAAAGTGTTATAAACCCTAAAATGTAAACCATAAACCCAAAACCCTAAACCCTAAGCATTTTATAACATTTTAAAAAGTGTTTTGTAACTTTTTTTAAGTGTTTATTAAAAGAATTTAGTAAGGTATTACAAACCCTAAACCCTCCCTAAACTGTAAACCCCAAACCCTAAAACCTAAGAATTTTATAACATTTTAAAAATTGTTTTGTAACTTTTTTTAAGTGTTTATTAAAAACATTTACTAAATTGTTATAAACCCTAAACCCTAAACCCCAAACCCTAAAAATTAAACCCTGAACCCTAAGAATTTTATAGCATTTTAAAAAGTGCTTTGTAACTTTTATTTAAGTGTTTATTAAAAGAATTTACTAAAGTCTTATCAACCCTAAACCATAGACCCTAAACCCTAAACCCTAAGCATTTTACAACATTTTAAAACGATTTTTGTAAATTTTATTTAAGTGTTTATTTTAAGAATTTATTAAAGTGTTGTAAACCGTAAACCATAAACCCAAATGCTAAATCCTAAACCCTAAACCATAAACCCTAAAACCTCGGCATTTTACAACATTTAAAAAATCGTTTCGTAAATTTTATTGAAGTGTTTATCAAAAGAATTTACTATAGTGTTATAAACCCTAAACCCTAAACCCCAAACCCTAAACCATAAATCATAAACACCATGCATTCTATAACATGAGGAAGTAACTCTTAAATCTCTACAGGGAAAACATCCTGAAACTGCTACAAAATAGGGAACATCTTCAGGACTTCCTCATCCTCCACATCCTTCCCTTTGTCACTGGAAATATGCACTGAAAAAAATATACACCCTTTCCTACAACTACACTTAGCTTATAGAGTTGTAGCCATTATCAATTATGTAGGTTTCTTCTTTCCTTACAATATTCTCTTCATCATCATCTAGGCACTCAATATCTTTCTCATAAAAATATACCTTGGTCCTGTGAATAAACAACCAATCCGTACCCAAAAGCATGCTATATGAACCCAAAGGAAGCACATTTAGATGTGTTCATGTAGGCATACCATTCAACGCAAATGCACAAGCTCTCACTCAATGATGAACTCTCCTCTTAGTCCCTATAGCCAACTGCACCAACCAAGGTTCTACATGCACTTTTTTAATCAAACAATAGTGATCCACTTGGTCAGAACTAACATAATTATAATGAGATCCAAGATCAATTAAAATGGAAACAACTCAATCACAAAGTTTACCTTCCATATCAATAATGGATTCATGGTGATATGTATGATTGTTATCAAGTGCTACATTTCTATGAGGAATTCTCTAACCAACATACCCAATTGCCTGCACCTCATGAGCATTATAGATCTAAGGCCTATCACCTTGCTGCAATGAAAAAACTTTCTTGTGATGATCCTTGCCGCAATTCCAACATTTCAATGAATTGAATAGGTGTAACTTTTAATTAAGTGTTTATTAAAGGCATTTACTAAATTGTTATAAGCTGTAAACCCTAAGCATTTTATAACATTTTAAAAATCATTTTGTAACTTTTATTTAAGTGTTTATTAAAAACATTTACAGAAGTGTATAAACCCTAAACCTTAAGCATTTTATAACAATTTCAAAAGAATTTTGTAACTTTTGTTTAAGTGTTTATTAAAATCATTTAGTAAATCATTATAAACCCTAAACCCTAAACCCTAAACCCCAAACCCTGAACGCTAAACCCTGAACCCTAAGAATTTTATAGCATTTTAAAAAGAATTTTTAACTTTTATTTAAGTGTTTACTAAAAGCATTTACTAAAGTGTTATAAACTCTAAACCATAAACCATAAACCCTAAACCAAAAACCAAAAACCCTAAACCTTAAGCCCTAAGTATTTGATAACATTTTAAAAACCATTTTGTAACATTTATTTAATTGTTTATTAAAAGCATTTACTAAAGGGTTATAGAGCCTAAATCCTAAACCCCAAACCCCAAAACTTAAGAATTATATAAAATCTTGAAATATGTTTTATAACTTTAATTTAAGTGTTTATTAAAAAAAATTAACTAAAGTGTTATAAACCCTAAATCATAAACCCTAAGCATTTTATAACATTTTAAAAAGTTTTTTGTAACTTTTATTTAAGTGTTTATTAAAAAAATTTACTAAATGTTTATAAACCCTAAACTCTAAACTATAAACCCCAACCCTAACCCTAAGCATTTTATAACATTTTAAAAAGCATTTTGTAACCTTTATTTAAGTGTTTATTAAAATCATTTACTAAAGTCTTATAAACCTAAACCCTAAACCATAAATCCTAAACCCTAAACCCTAAGAATTTTATAACATTTGAAAAAGTTTTTTGAACTTTTATTTAAGTGTTTACTAAAAGAATTTACTAAAGTTTTATAAATCCTAAACCCTAAACCTTAAGCATTTTATAACATAGTAAGCAAGTCTTTCAGATTAATCACATCAGAATTATTTGGTGGAAATTTTGAACCAGATAATGTGGTTCATCTTCAAGACAAATGTGAAAAAATCCATAGATCCTAAGGAAGAAATACAAGGACATCAGGGTTCAGGTTAGCTTTTAGAGACTATCTGTTAGAAAATTAGTTAATTAATTAATTAAATAATATATTTTTAATTTTTAATTACCAATTCGGGGTCCTTAGCACTCTAGCCACCCATGCTTTAAGAATTTCAAATGAGATGCACCTTGAATGAGAAAAATCTCATCTTCTTAAAGTTTTTGAAAATAATGGCTGCAACAAATCTCAAGGCCTCAAGGATTTCCAAAGAGCCCATAAAGAGTCAAGGGTTAAGCCTTAGAGGGATGACCCAATATCTAATGTTCAACTCCTGTTTATCCAGGGGACCACTAACAGAATTGCCCATATTCTGAAAAGGAATAATGTATCCTCTTCTTTTAAGCCCTTTAATACCATTAGAAATTCTCTTAGTTCGGTAAAAGACCCTATTGACACCAAGGACATGAAAGGCGTCTATTCAATCCCATGTTCCTGTGGTATTCCCTACTTTGGGGAAACTGACCGCTCTATTAACCAGAAAATCCAAGAGCATGCCGTTGATATCAAGCACAACCAATCTCACTCATTAAATCTTGGTGAGCATGCTCATAAAAATAAGCACCATGTTTCCATTGAGGATGCAAAGGTCATTGCGAGGGTTGATCATTTCCACCATAGTGAGCTAAGAGAGGTTATTAAGATTGAGAAACCTCTGTCATCTCAATAGGAATGATGGGTGGAAATTGAGTAAAGTTGGATTCCAGCCTTTTACCTATATTCTTTTCTTTTTTATTTTTTTGTTATATAGGTAATTCCATATATATATATATATATATATAATATATAATATATATAGAGAGAGAGAGAGAGAGAGAGAGAAGAGAGGAGAGAGAATATAATTTGTTTAGAAATACATATTGTTATTAATACAATACTCTTTAATAATTCTTTAGTTTTAATATTATATAATAGATATATATATAATATAATATATAATATTATTATATATATATATATATATATATATAATATATAACAAGTTTATATTATTAACAAATAGTTAAGCATTTATATAGATAATTAACAATTAGTTTCTAAATGGCTAGATATGGACCCTCATGCTCCCTTCTTATTTGTTATTTAGGATCTATGGATTTTTTACCTTTTTCCCGAAGATGAACCACATTAGCTCATTCGAAATGTCAACCAAATAATTCCAATATGATTAATCGGAAAGACTTGCTTACTACATTATGGATCACAAAAGCCTAAGATCTAACATTTTAAAAAGAGTTTTGTAATTTTTATTTAAATGTTTATTAAAATCATTTACTAAAGTGTTATAAATCCTAAACCCTAAACCCCATACCCTAAACACTAAACCCTAAACCCTAAACCTCAAACCTTAAACCCTAAGAATTTTATAACATTTTAAAAAGAGTTTTGTAACTTTTTTTAAGTGTTTATTAAAAGCATTTACTAAAGTGTTACAAACCCTAAACTCTAAATCCTAAACCCCAAACCCTAATCGTTTTATAACATTTTAAAAAGTGTTTTGTAAATTTTTTTGAGTGTTTATTAAAAGCATTTACTAAAGTTTTATAAACCCTAAACCCTAAATCCTAAACCTCAAACCCTAATCATTTTATAACATTTTAAAAAGTGTTTTGTAATTTTTTTTAAGTGTTTATTAAAAGCATTTACAAAAGTGTTACAAACACTAAACCATAAATCCTAAACACTAAGCATTTTATAAAATTTTAAAAAGTGTTTTGTAAGTTTTTTTTAATTGTTTATTAAAAGCATTTACTAAAGTGTTATAAACCCTAAACCCCAAATCCCAAACCCCAAACCCTAAACCCTAAGCATTTTATAACATTTTAAAAGTGTTTCGTAACTTCTTTTTAAGTGTTTATTTAAAGAATTTACTAAGGTGTTACAAACCCTAAACACTAAACTCTAAACACTCCCTAAACTATAAACCCCAAACCCTAAACCCTAAACCCTAAGCATTTTATAACATTTTAAAAAGTGCTTTGTAACTTTTATTTAAGGGTTTATTAAAAGTATTTACTAAGGTCTTATAAACCCTAAACCCTAAGCAATTTATAACATTTTAAAAGGAGATTTGTAACTTTTATTTAAGTGTTTATTAAAAGCATTTATTAAAGTGTTATAAACTGTAAACCGTAAAGTGTAAACCCTAAACCCCAAATCCTAAATCTTAAACCTTAAACCCTAAACCCTAAACCCTGAGCATTTTACAACATTTAAAAAACCTTTTTGTAACTTTTATTTAAGTGTTTATTAAAAGCATTTACTAAAGTGTTATAAACCCTAAACCCTAAAACCCAAACCCTAAACCATAAGAATTTTATAACATTTTAAAAAGTTTTTTGTAAATTTTATTATTTAAGTGTTTATTAAAAGAATTTACTAGAGTATTGTAAACCCTAAACCCTGAGCATTTGCTAACATTTTAACAAGCGTTTTGTGACTTTTACTTAACTGTTTATTAAAAGAATTTACTAAAGTATTATAAACCCTAAACCCTAAACATTTTATAACATTTTAAAAAGTGTTTTGTAACTTTTATTTAAGTGTTTATTAAAAGCATTTACTAAAGTGTTATAAACCCTAAACCTTAACCCCTAAACCCAAAACCTTAACCCCCAAAAACTATACCCTAAACCCTAAACACAAAGCATTTGATAACATTTTAAAAACCTTTTGTAACTTTTATTTAAGTGTTTATTAAAATCATTTACTAAAGTGTTATAAACCCTAAACCCAAACACTAAACCCTAAACCCTAAGCATTTTATAACATTTTAAAAATCATTTTGTAACTTTTAATTAAGTGTTTATTAAAAGCATTTACTAAAGTCTTATAAACCTTAAACCCTAAACCGTAAACACTAAACCCTAAACCCTAAACCATAAACGCTAAACCTTAAGCATTTTATAACATTTTAAAAAGCGTTTTGTAACTTTTATTTAAGTGTTTATTAAAATAATTTACTTAAGTGTTATAAACCCTAAACCTTAAATCCTAAGCATTTTATATCATTTTAAAAAATGTTATGTAACTTTTAATTAACTTTTTATTAAAATCATTTACTAAAGTGTTATAAACCTTGATCCCTAAACCCTAAAACCTAAACCGCAAAACCTAAACCCTAAACACTAAACCCTAAGAGTTTTATAGGATTTTAAAAGGAATTTTGTAACTTTTATTGAAGTGTTTATTAAAAGAATTTACTAAAGTGTTATAAAACCTAAACCCTAAACCCTAAAACCTAAACCCCAAACCCTAAACCGTAAACCCTAAACCTTAAGCGTTTTATAACATTTTAAAAAGCATTTTGTAACTTTTCTTTAAGTGTTTATTAAAAGAATTTACTAAAGTGCTATAAACCCTAAACCTTAATACCTAAACCTTAAAATCCAAACCCTAAACCATAAACCCTAAGCATTTTATAACATTTTAAAAAGAGTTTTGTAACTTTTATTTGAGTGTTTATTAAAAGAATATACTAAAGTGTTATAAACCCTAAACCCAAAGCATTCTATAACATTTTAAAAACCTTTTTGTAACTTTTATTTAAGTGTTTATTAAAATAATTTACTAAAGTGTTATAAACCCTAAACCCTAAAACCCAAACACGGAAACCTAAACCCTAATCATTTTATAACATTTTAAAAAGTGTGTTGTAACTTTTATTTAAGTGTTTATTAAAAGAATTTACTAAAGTCTTATAAACCCTAAACCAGAGACCCTAAACCCTAAACACTAAACCTTAAACCCTAAACCCTAAATGCTAAACCCTAAGCATTTTATGACATTTTAAAAAGTGTTTTGTAACTTTTATTTAAGTGTTTATTAGAAGAATTTACTAAAGTGTTTTAAACCCTAAACCATAAACCCTAAGAATTTTATAACATTTTAAAAAACGTTATGTAACTTTTAATTAAGCGTTTATTAAAAGCATTTACTAAAGTGTTATAAACCCTAAACCCTAAACCCTAAACCTTAAGTATTTTATAACATTTTAAAAAGAATTTTGTAACATTTACTTAAGTGTTTATTAAAAGAATTTACTAAAGGGCTCGTAAAAAATGATGTTTGATGTCTCAAAATAGTATGTGGCGGCAATTTTATCTAAGAGTAATGTTTCTAATTTGCAGTATAGTTCTTTCAAATACAAGAGTAAACGGATGCTTGAAATAAAACCTACTTGCAAGTAAAAGAAACTCAATGCTCTGAAACTAAATCATTCACTTAGGAAATTAACAACAATTTATCAGTCAAGGATGCAGTAGCAATAACTCTTCCTTTTTTAATTGATGTAAATGGAATCAAACATAAATAAGATCCTCAATATGAGAACTCTAACAGTAATAGCCAATGTCCTTTACAGTTGTTGATCTCACACTCCACACCAAATGACCGATTGGAAATGAAAATGAATTAAATCCACAATGCTGCTAATAGAAATGATATAAATATGCGAACAACAATGTTATTTAGTAGAAATGAACAGTGGAACTTATGAAACTCTAATGAACAACAAAGTCAGTTTACTAGAATGAATAGTGAAGCTCCGTAATTGAAATGAACAACATAGCAATATATTTTGCAGAGAATAATAATCTTATTATGATGAGAAGGAATGGCAACGCAATTCAGTTACAGCATATATAATGAAACATTTCATAAATTCTCGAAACAAGGAATAGTAAAGCAATGCGATCTCAATAAACAAAAATCAAACCAAACCATCACACAACTGTGATCATAAAGTAATGGTACAGAATAGCAAGTGGATCCACCAGGGTTGGGCCCTTAGCTGCTAGTAAAACACCGTCGGACTACTTCAGTATGAAAGAAGGAACAGAAACTAACTTATATATTAATCATATGCGAAAATGTTTACAGCCAATTGTACTCTGTTTAAATCAATGAGAGTCGATGATCAAAGTTAAAATACAATAGTAAGTTATGAATAATGATGATGAATGATTATCGATCCTGAATCTTTACAAGCGTTGTCCCTTTTATAATGGCCAGGTGGATAAAACAAGAAATAACAAATAGACTTTGAAACAACGATCCCTCAGGATCAAGAGATCTTGAGGGATCCACTCAATCTTTTAACTCCAGTCAACTCTTTGTCTTTTGCGCTGATGTTGTGATCTTTTCCGTTCTTATCCTTAACTGCTCACTCCAATGTTGACCTGATTGTATGGATACAACTTCCTGGTGAAGGAACAACAATTACTCCATTTTGTCTTTTCCTCCAAAATGGTAATTTTCCATTTCTTCTCTTTCCTGCATGGAAAAAGACAATAATTAATTAAATTGCAATAATCAATAACTCCCTAGTTTTCGCTATAATTCTTTGATATATTACCATCTTAGAATATAAAATAGATATGATTAAGGAAAAAGATAAGGAAATAAATGTCAAATTCATACCTTTTCCATAGCTCAACACACTCCCCTGCTTACCCTTTTTCATGCCCTCATGAAAACCACGTAATTTGTGTGCAAAGAAATCAAAGAATAGGCTAGAGAGGGATTGTCATGAAGTGGTCTAAAACCATGATTTTGAGCTAAAACTTCAAAGATGGGCCCTGTCTGCCCTTCAGGAAATTCATATATGGCTTTATACCCTTCTGCAGCATACTAGATAATAGGGCTTCGAAACCTACAACCTAGCCAATACAGACCTTCCCTTAAGATGAGGTTCCTATAGGTAACCAGGCAATCTATAGCTAATTTAAAGTTTTTTTAGTTGAATGGCTCTTTGTCCTGTATATTCCAATTGGAAGTATTCCATCTGAATTTAGCTGCTGCCAAGGAATTGTCTTTGATAGAGAGGAAATATTCTATCCCTTGTTGGACAATTCCTTTGTGGATGGGTCCCTAGTGTTGAGCATTGGAAAAGGTATGTAATTCTCATTTATTTCTTTATCTTTTCCATTAAATCATAACTTATTTACATTCTAAGCTGGTAATATGTTAAAGGATTATGATAGAATTAAGGAGGTTTGTGATTGATGTAAAATGATTAATTATTGTCTTTTTCTATTTAGAAAGTGAAGAAAATGGAAAATCGCCATTCCGGAGGAAAAGACAAAGAAGAACCAATTGTTGTCCCTTTGATAGGAAACCGCATCCAGACAAGGAAATCAAGATTGAAGCACATGGACCAGGAAAAGGAAGAAGAAATGTGGTGTCAATGCAAAAGGACAAAACGATAACTGAATATTAAAGATATGGTGAATCCCTTGGGATCCTTTGATCCTGAGGGATCGCTACCTCAAAACTCATCTGTATATTTTATACTTCTGCCTAGCCATTATAAAAAGGGATAGCACTGCTAGCCCAAGGGGGGATATTATTGTTGATTTGCAAAATTCACTGTTGTAATCTGAACTTTGATCATCGACTCTCTTTAAAGGCGATAGTTGTAACTTTTCCTTTATGATTAATATATAACTTTGTTGCTGTTTTGACTTCTGATCCTGGATTAACCGCAACAGTGTTTCCCTGGTGGCTAAAGGCCTGGCCCTAGTGGATAACTTGCCCTTTGTATCAATATTTTCCGATTGCATTCATGTGTGGTTTGATTTCCTTTGTATTCCTTTAAATTCACTTTATTCAGTAATCTTCTGTTCCTTAACATTTCATCGACTTACTCTGTTATATTGAATTCGTAATTGAATAGTAAGATTATTATTTGCAACTGAAAATGTTATGTTGTTCATTCTGAAATAATATCGCTATGTCTAATTTGGATATTGTTGTTCATTTATAGATTGAATTTGTTGTTCATTTACAGATTGATATTGTTGTTCATTTACAGATTGACATTGATGTTCATTTAGCTACAGTTTACTTACAATTTTGATTGATGTTCATTCGATTACTGTTCCATTATAACTGCAATTGTCATTCCTTTATAACTCTGGTTAATGTCCATTATGCTAAAATAAGATTATTGATTCCATATTTGTTGTGTGTTTACAATTGATTAAGCTTGTTGTTCAATTTCTTTAAACTTACTTAGGTTTGTTCTTCCTTTCTTAGATTGTTGTTCAATTCCTTTATTAGTTAAAGTTTGTTTTTCAAATTCCTTTCGGTTAAGATTGTTGCTTAATTCATTCTTGTATATTATGTTTGGTTATTCAATCTCTTCAATGGATTAGTTGTTGTTCCTTTTCTGTTGATTGAATTGTTATTCCAAGTATTTTCTTTGGTGTGAATAGAAATATCTACAACTGTAGCGAACATTGACTATTGTTGTCTAGTTCCCAGATTAGAGATCTTGCCTTTGGTTGATTTTCATTTACATCAGTTTACAGGGGAAAGAGTTATCATTACTGCATCCTTGACTAATGATTGTTGTAGTTTCTTAAGTGGATGATTTAGTTACAAAGCATTTGAGTTTCTTTCCATTAAAAATAGAGTTTGTTTCCATCATTTATTTACTTTTGTAAAGCACTATACTGCAAGCATTACTCTTGAACAAGTGACTGCCTCAGACTAAGTACACTCTTGAGATAAAAAATCATACCTTGATTGATAATTAATGTAGGGTAAATAGAGGTTAAAAAGACCCTTTTTACTGCTCAACATTTTGGCGCCGTTGTCGGGGAGAGTGCAGCCATTTGTATCTTTTGAAGAGAGAGTAGTGTAAGTACCTGCTAGGAGAGAGTTGGGTTTTAAAAACGGAAGGTAAGAACTTGCATACGGAGCATGTAACAACCCTGCTCCCCCACCTGCTTTCCTGCAAATTTATTTTTATTTTGGGTAGAAATAAGTATTTTATTTGTGTGCATGACTAAGCAGAAAAAGCCTGAAAATAATCTTAAAGCTCTACCCAAACCTGATAAAGCTAAGGGGCCGGTGACCCTTGGTCAATCGACCTTTATAGATGAAATCCTTAAAAATGTAGAATCTTAACCTTCAGTATGACCTAGAAATGTTGCTTCTAGTCAACCTACTAGTTCCCTTCAAGCCACAAAATCACCATCTATAGCCTTTGTTGAGGTGCATAGCCAAACAGAGGAGCACGATTTTCAAGAAATTGAGAATTCTAGCCCAAAATCATTACAAGAAGGGAACCCTAGTAATATTTGCAAAGGAAGAGGAGAAACAAGGGAAACTGAAGAACCAAGATCTCCTCTTGGAATAGTTCAGCCATTAAGCAGCCCAGATAAGGGAAGTGTTGTCAAAATTATCTAGAACAAAGCTGAAGAACCTAAATTCCCCCAGACATTAGTTCAGCAAGGAACTCTCATCATCCCAGATAAAGGAAGTGCTATTAAGGCCATTCCTGTTAAGGCCACTCCTGCTCCTTCTAACCAACCTAAGAATACCCTCCTAGAAATCCCAGAAGCATATTGGCACATATTTGACCAAATGACCTAGAACCAGCAAACTCCCCAAACCTCCACACTACAATATCCCATTGTACATACTCCAGTCAGTGCACCTATGAAGGCCATTCCTCTCCAGCATATCCCTACATTCCATGCCCTAACATCGGAAGATCCAAATGCATTTTTGTTTGAATTCGATGTGTTGTGCAGGGGGTACGACTATACCACCGATCCCCAAAAGCTAAAATTATTTCCCTTCACACAAAAAGGGGCTGCTTTACGATGGTTTATGGGGTTAGGTGGAGGTGTCATAAATAACTGGGATCAGATGAAAGGTATTTTCCTGAAGAAATATCAGGACTATTGTAGGTCTAGAGAGTTAAAGGATGAAATATTTCAGATGGTAGCTAGACCTAGTGAGACACTAGAAGAATATGTTGAATGTTTTCAGTATAATCTTCAAAGATCTCCTTATACATCATTACCCTTACCTGACAATGTATTAAAAACAACATTAATTAAAGGCATGAAGGAACAATGGGTTGAAACACTAAATATTATGGGAAAAGGAGACATTTATCAAGAAAATTTTGCTGACATTATTGATTTGTGCATCAGGAGTTCACGAGGCAATACAAGGCTAAAACTAGTGGAACATCACAGGTTCACAAGGGACAACAAGATCACCGGTGAAGGAGTAACCCGCGAAGAAATCAGAAATTTACTGGAGAATTTCAAAACTGATATATTGGGGACTCTCACAATTTAGCTCGATATTATCCAAGCTAAACAGAAACAAGCAGAAGCAGAGCAAAACCTGGCATTATTCTGCCCTAGATGCATAAATAAACACAACCATAAGGAGTGCCCACTGGATGCAGTGCAAGTCTATGCTATCTGTACGAAAGATCACTCCATAGAGAACTGCCCCTCACTTCCTGGTTTGAAAGCAGTATACAAATAAATGGAAGAAGAACCAGAATCATTGTACCTACTTAATCAGTGTTGTCAATGGCAACCACGACAATCAGGTACGTCCTCTGATCCATCTTCTTCTTTCTAGCCTCCACAATATCATGCTCAGCAAGATAATACAATGTGGCAAAATCAACCTCCCTTTTCAAACTGGTCACAACAACCATTTCCTTCATCACCATGGCCGAATCGAACAAGCCAATCTAATTGGCAAATTTTCCCTACGCTCCACCATATTGGCAAAACAATGCATATCCAACATAATGGTCCCCTCCCACTTCGCAGAGTCAAGCCTGGCAGAGAAACTAACAAGGACCGATGAATCAGCCAGCAGGAACTATTCCACTCCCTCAACCTACACTGCTAGCACCATATGCACTACAACAAAATCCTCAATCCAACTTAAGGCTGCAACTCCCAGCCCAACCCAACCCGAACCCAAATAATAGACCAGTTCAATCTGTTCAAATAATCGAAACACCAGAACTAGAAACCGATCTAAGGGAGTGCAACGACCTTCAATTAAGGTCTAGGCGCTTTATAGAAACTGAGGGAGACAAAAATTCTCAAGTTGAAAATCAGTTACCCATAGAACAACCGCTACAAGAAGAAGTTGTGGTCAAACAACAAACTCACAATCAAGCAACCACGTCTTCTCCCCCATTCCAAAAATGATTAATCATATCGCACCCTATAGAACATCCTGACTTTGATATTCTGGGAGAACTAAAGAATTTGTACATAAAAATCCCACTCCTCCAAGTGATCCAAGATATCCCAATATATGCAAAAACTATCAAAGAGTTATGTATAAAAAAACCAAGGAGGAGAATAAGAAATAACCCAACAGTCCAAGTAGTTGGCACCCTATCTGATCTGTTATCAGGAAGAGAAGCATCTTTCAAATATAAAGACCCAGGGAATCCAATAGTGACAGTGCAAATCAATGGACAAACCTTTTCAAATGTCGTAGTTGATTTAGGGGCTCCAATTAATATTTTAATAACCACCACTTGTCAAAAATTGGGCATTACATCCATGGAACCAATCTCCACCTTATTAGAACTGGCTGATTGATCAGTAGTTAGGCTATAGGGTACACTACACAATGTAATGGTATCAATAGATTCTTGGGAATATCCTGCCAACTTTCTGATAATCAACCCCAAAAACCGACTCGATGGACACCCGTTAATTTTAGGTAGACCTTGGCTTGCAACTGCTGATGCTTACATTGGTTGTCAATAAGGCAGTATGACCATAACTAGAGGGAGTAATATCAAGAATCTAGCTCTATACCCTCCAGCCCAGCCAAGTGTAACAATAATAAAAACTAACAAACATCCTGTATCATACCTCACAGAAAACATTAGGTCCCCATTAACCATAGAATATGCCCTCGATTTTAAAGATCAAACAGAGGATGACGTTATTAACAACTTCATTAACCAATCTAAATCCAGATGCCATGTACGATGTCACATGATAGAGGTAGCATTTGACAATGAACTAGAAGAAGATCCTCTCAAAGACACTCATGCTCAAAGAATACCCACTACCTCTGTTTCAAACAGCAAAACTATAGAGATTGAGCCAGGAAAAACCTTGAACATTAACAATAACCTAACTCCTGAACAAGAAGAAAAGTTGGTCCAACTACTAAGAAAATATAAGGAATTTTTTGCATGGGATTATCTGAACATGAATGGAATTGATCCCCAGCTGTGTACGCACCATATTTATACAGAAAAAGATGTGAGACCCATTCGCCAACCCCAACGGAGACTCAACACCCTCACCTGAAAGATATTGTGAAAGTTGAATTACAAAAACTTTTGGATGTAAAATTTATTTATCCAATCTCCAATAGCAAGTGGGTCTCTCCACTAGTAGTGGTGCCAAAGAAAAATGAAAAGTGGAGGATTTGTGTAGATTACAGAGAGTTAAACAAAGCAACTTAGAAAGACACTTTCCCTTTCCATTCATTAATCAGCTATTAGACACATTAGTAGGAAAGAAATCCTTTTATTTCTTAAATGGCTTCAGTGGATACAATCAAATTCAGATTGCCCCTGAAGACTTGGACAAAAACTACTTTTACCTGTCCTTGGGGAACATTTACCTACAAAGTCCTACCCTTTGGCTTATGCAATTCCCCTGCCACATTTCAGAGGGCCATCCTTAGCATCTTTTCAGATTTAATAAATGAAGGGCTCAAAGTATACATGGATGATTTCACACCATATGGAGATGATTTTGAGTCAGCACTAGACACATTGGAAAAGGTGTTGCAACGATGTATTGCCACCAAGCTCTGCTTGAGCCATGAAAAGTGTTATATGATGATGACTGAAGGGCTCATCCTCGGTGATTATATCTCAGCGGCTGGAATACAAGTAGTTCCGGCTAAAATTCAAATAATCTTATTAATACCTAATCCTACCACACAGACAAAGGTACACAGTTTTCTAGGATTTTCTAGTTATTATAGGAGATTTATAGAACATTTTTCTCAAATAGTTGCACCTCTATACGCACTGACAGGAAATGTTGATTTTGTTTGGATAGATAAATGTGACCGTGCTTTTGAGGATCTGAAAAAGCTTGTGTCAACAACCCCAATGCTCAGAGGCCCAAATTGGGACCTGCCATTTCAAATTTCATCAAATGCTTCAGACAGCTATTGGAGCAGTCCTTGGGTAGGAATAAGACAAAAAACCATATGCAATCTATTATATCAGCAATAATTTGTCTCCTATTGAGCTAAACTATATTGTTACTGAAAAAGAGTTTTTAGATGTAATACATGTTGTAAATACATTTAGGCATTATATCACTAGATATACTATTTTTTTATATTTAGATCACTCTACCATAATTTAGCAAATAAACCTATTACAAATGGTAGAGTAACAATATGGTTGATTTTATTGCAAGAATTTGACATCACAATAAAAGATTGACTTGGCAAAGAGAATCCTGTAGCTGATTTCTCTCACGAATGTCGAAGCTAGTGGATGCAGCAGTAGTGGAAGATCAATTCCCAGATGAACATTTATTTGTTGTTACTGTCAAGACACCATGGTATGCTGATGTTGCAAATTATTTAGCAGTAGGAAAATTACCAAAGCATCTGACCCGCAATGAATGAAAACAAATTGTGCAACGTATTACTCGATTTTCTTGGATTGGGGGCTACCTATTTCATACAGGGGCAGATATGCACATCAGTAGATGTGTCCATGAAGATGAAATATTTGACATTCTAAAAGCCTGTCATAATTGACTGTGTGGTAGACATTTCACAGATCGATGAGCTAGTCACAAGGTTTTGCAAACAGGTTATTGCTAGCCCACAATATTTAAAGATGCTAAGAAATTTGTTCGAGCCTGTGAAAGTTGCCAAAGAGTAGGACCACCTGGACATTTAGACAAAATTCCTTTAAACCCACAGTTATTAATCGAACCATTTGAGTGATGGGCGCTTAATTTTCTCGGCCTGATCAACCCATCATCAAATTAGAAAACATACATTCTAGTAGCAACAAAGTGTGTTACCAAATGGGTTGAAGAAAAGGCACTTCTAAGAGCTACAGAGGACTTTGTGATTATTTCTTGTTCCACATATTTATGCAATATGCCTCCCAAGGGACATAATCACAGACGGAGGACCGCAATTTGTAGGTAATAAAATCACTGCAACATTAAAAAATTATCACATTCAGCACAAAATTACCACTCCGTATCACCCACAGGAAAATGGCCAAGTAGAGAGCACGAATAAAGTGATAGATGCAATATTGACATAAACCATTGCATCAAACAAGCATGATTGGGCTTCAAGATTGTCGAAAGTCTTGTGGGCATACCGAACAACATGGAGAAACACCACCGGTTATTCACCATATCAACTAGTATTTGGAAAGGAACCCATCTTTCAAATAGAGTTCGAAATACAAAAGTTAAGAACAACATAGGAGGTCGGCCTGAATTTAAATGAGGCCCAGACTAATAGACTACAACAAATTAATGAGCTAGATGAAATTAGGCTCTTGGCCCTTCAACACTTTGCATTAATCCAATAGCAGAGAGAAAAATGGCACGACGCCCTGATCAAAAAGAAAATCTTCCAAGAAGGAGACTAGGCACTCCTATACGATTCCAAGTTTCAGGATTTTCTGGGAAAACTTCAGACTCGATGGCTTGGACCATATGAAATCCAAAAAATGCATGACAATGGCACAATTACTTTGACTACTATTGATGGATCTGGACATACCTTTAAAGCAAACGGCCACCGAGTGCGGCTGTACCATAAACCGCTTACTCGGGAATCCTTCTACCAATAGCTCCAGGAAGATTCTGATATGCAGATTCTTGCTGAGGAAAATAATTCTTCCTCGGCATTAGTTCACTAAGTAATTTCATTGTTCTTAAATTTTGTACATAACTTTTTCTTTTCTGCTTGTATAAAGCACTTTCTATATAGACTTTTTCATTTCTGCATTTTTTTGCATTTTGTTGTTCCTTTTCGAAGGAACAACATGTTTGCCTTTTTGTTGTTCCATCTAAAGAACAACACTTTTACATTTTGTTATTCCTTTCTGAAGGAACAACATTTCTTCCTTTTTGCTATTCCCTTTCGAAGAAACAACACTTTTGCATTTTGTTGTTCCTTTCTGAAGGAACAACATTTCTGCCTTTTTGTTGTTTCTTTCCGAAGGAACAGCATTCCCACATTTTTACTGTTACTTTCCGAAGGAACAGCATTCCCACATTTTTGTTGTTCCTTTCCGAAGGAACTGCACTTTCGTTTTTTTGTTGTTCCTTTCCGAAAGAACAACACTTTCATTTTTTTGCTGTTCCTTTCCGAAGTAACAACACTTTCGCTTTTTGATTTTTCCTTTCCGAAGGAACAAAACTTCCGCATTTTTGTTTTTCCTTTCTGAAGGAACAACACTTTCGTTTTTTTACTGTTCATTTCCAAAGGAACATCACTTCCACATTTTTGTTGTTCATTTCCGAAGGAACGACACTTTTGTTTTCTGCTGTTCCTTTCCGAAGGAACAACACTTTCTTTTTTTGTTGTTCCTTTCTAAAGGAACAACACTTTCATTTTTTGTTGTTCCTTTCCGAAGGAATAGCATCTCCACAATTTTGTTGTTCCTTGTTGAAGGAACAACACTTCCGCCAGATTGTTTTGTCATTCCTTTTAAAGGGACAGCCCTCCCTTGTATTTTTTCCTTTCTAACGTTCCTTCCGAAGGAACAACAATTTCAATTTCGAATGATCTTAGGCTGTTCCACTAAAGAAGTGGTATTTTATTTCGCGCTTGCATTATTTGTTGTTCCTCAAGAGGAACAACAGTTCCGAGTGTATTTTTTTTTTTTTGCTTGTTGTTCCTCTTAAAGGAACCATGGTTTTTATGTGCAGATGTTCTTTTGTTGTCCCTCTTAAGGAACAACAGTTGTTCCATCTAAAGAACATCACTTTTTGAGTGCATTTTTGTGTGTGTGTGTGTGTGTTTCATCATTTAGCTGATTTTTGTGAATGATGGTCATTTAAGGCACAGCTATACATTTATGTAAGAATACAAAAACTAGAGGATATTGAAATCAGCAAACCAAAAAGAAAAATCATTATCTTTAGAGAAATTGCTTTGAATTGATAAGAAAAAGAGGAAAGGACACAACTATTTATAATACTTTGTTGTATTTGTTTTCACTAAAACCAATTTGATTGATTATTTTTATCATGTTGGTTCTTCCTTAAATCTTCATAATTCTCTTTAATCATTATTATTGAATAAGAATAAGGGCATATTTTCTTCTACTGAGATGTTCAGAATTCTTCCACCATCTCTACTCTTAAGGAGTGTTGAGCCACCCTCTGTATATAAATGGGAAAGTGCTATATAAAAGAAAAAGAAAAAAGAGAAAAATATACATCTATATGATAACTAACATGATTTGTCAGATGAAGGATAGGGGGTCTCATTAAGAGCCAGCCTACCATGATCATAAGGAAGCAACTGAAGTGGCATTCCCACTATGGCCACCACACTAGGGATATGATTAAGAGGCATATCAGAAAAATAAAGAAGTCCTTGGAACATGAGGTCTCATCACAAGCCGGCCTGCGCACCTTTCACTCCTTCCTGGTGAATGGCATTGTGATTCATCTAGTTACCAAGCCAGCACAATGGCCTCCATTCTGACATCGCACTGCACTTTCCTAGGCATACATAAAGGATTATGGTTCCAAGGGTGAAATAAGCAACTCTGTCAGGTTATGGACATTTGTGGGCAACAGAGCTCTACTAATGGTATTGAAGTCATATTTTTCATTAACCAATAGTCATTATAAACCCTTCTTCTTATATCTTTATATTGATTTCAAATGAGATTATGTTATATAATCCTTTCGAACCTTTTATACATGAAAATCATTTTAAATCAATCATAATGGTTAAAGAGGATAATGACCGCATAAGAACTTTTACTTACATCAAGCTATCCTATCCTCTATTTTTCACATCATATCACAGCATTTCCATATTTGTTTGTGATTTCCATCATAAGCCTCGATTTCAGTAATCCACTCATTTTTGTAAACATGTCATGGATCTATATGTTGTTCCTTTATTTTCCTTTACGACTGAAGTTCAGCATGCTACTCCTTTATTTGACGGTCGAGGATGGCCTATCACATTTCGGGGGGGCGCGGGTGATCTCCATAATTCACTGGCATAAGTGTCAACTCATTATTTGGAGGTATTATGACTCCATCAAAACTCAGGAATAGCAAGTTTAACGATATTGTATTTCCCAATATGCACGGCTTGCTGTTCCAACACCATTTATATGTTTTTTCTCTGTAAAAATTAACAGTGAGCTAAAGTTTGAAAAACTTGTTGTTCCATCATCATCTCTATGTTCTTTTAACAGTGTGCTAATCTTGAACAAAATGGGAGGCAGATCAATTCACAGCGAACCACAGGTGTTAATGGTCTCTAACGCTGCACACGAAATCTTAGTAAGGGCAGGATGGATTGCCTACCTTAACTGTCTACAGCAGTCTAACGAGACGGTGGTAATTGAATTTCTACATAATCTACAGGAAGATCATTCCATGGTGATGGGGAGACAAATAGCAGTAACAAATGCAATAATTATTGAATTTTTGGGACTACCAGCCATTGGACCAGTATGGACCTTGAAAAAGATGAGACTGCAAGACGCTATAACCATCTTTCAGGACGAAGCACAGAATCTTACTGTCAAAGGAAAAGGAGTCCTGCCGGCAACCTTAGGAGAGCCTTGGGCAGAATTGGCCAGAATTGTCCAAAGCTACATCACTTGCGATGGCAGAAAAGACGTGGTAAGACCACGCCATCTCAAACTGTTAGCTGTATTGAAACAAAAATGTGCTGTGAATTTGCCCGCGTACTTAAATTTTTTATTACATGATGTTTCCCGAAGTATAAGAAAATCTCGTCATGTAGAATCAGTAGTAAGTCATCATGGTTTAATTCGGCTAATAGTCAGTTACAGTCTCGCCTAACAGCAGACTAGTTGGGAAGAATTTGTTTTCTCAATAGATGGGGGATTGGCCTTGCTAGCCCTAAAACAAAAATGCACTGCGAGCACATCAATTAAACCGCAGAAACGAAGACAGTCCACCAGATTAGGGAGAAGTAGAGGAATGTTGGGAAATCCCCAAGGAAATAGTGGCCAGCCTATAGAAATACATGACTCATATGACGAGAAACCCCCACAACTTGAAGGAGGGGAAAATGAAGAAGAAGAATTAGAAGAAAATGAAGAGGAACCGGAAGAGGAAACTGAGCACTCTGGCAAAGAAGAAGGGGAGGAAGCAGAGCAACCCAGCGAAAGCCCATTGCAAAACCCTCTGCAAGAACATGAATTGGCCCAAATTTTGGCCAATATGGGTGAGTATGCCCAACCCTATAGCCCACTCAACCCCGATATTGAGGCAGGACTATCGCAGGAGCACTTTACTCATAGTAAGAGTGTATCTGAGGAGATGTGTGATGAGGAAGAAGAAGAAGGATCCCAGGAACACTCTTCTCATGATAAGAGTGCATCTGGGGAGATGAGTGATGAGGAGGAAGAGGAAGGACAATCTCAGGAACACTCTGCTCACAACAAGAGTGCATATGAATAAATGCATGATGAAGAAGAAGTAGAAGAATAAGTTTCCCAGGAAATAGCAGATCAACCCAGGGTTTCCTCCCTTGAAAAACCTAATTAGGAGGGCGAGAACACTGAAGAAGTGTTCCAAGAAGAAAACATGGAAAAAATCCAGGGTGAGGGTACAATCCCTGAAGAACAAAACCCAGGCCCAAGAAAAGAAATAGTTGTTCCTTCGAAGAAAACAAATGAAATCAAAAAGTTGTGAAAGGAACAACAGAGATTGCTAAATGTAATTAAATAACTTAGACAACAAATAAGGGTCCAAAAAATGGGGAAAATCTCAAAAAGAACCCCCGGAGCAAAGGATGCAGCAGCCAAGGAGAAGTCCCATAAAAAGAAGATCAAAAGGACTCAAGTCAAACCCATTATCATTCAGGATCGCAAGGAACAACATGTGGTTGTTACAAATGCAGAAGCCCAAATAAAAAACACATCAATCTGTAATAAGGATGTCCAGACAGAGCCATTGTTCTCTAGCATCATGACTAACTGGATAGTTCATGAGAAGGAAACACAGACTATAAAAACTAGATGTCACAATAAAGAGATACAGGTAGATCTCCAGCCCAAAAATGTCATCATAGATAATGACCCAAGGATAGTGAAACTTCAAAAACGATCTGGCACAGGCCCAACAAACGATATAAAATCTCACAGTGGAAACTGTTCCTCAAGAGAAATATCATACGTTACAACAGCAGGTAAATAACATCAATGCATCGGAGAGCGAGGCCTTCGACAGATGGTGAAGGGCAGAGGAAAAAGTTAAAAAGGTAACCAATAGACTAGACACAGTTATGAGTCAAATGGATACCTTATGTTCTTTGTACATTGATGCTCTAGCATGTAGGGCACCTGCCAAAAACTATGCTTTGTTTTTTATGGAAAGGTATTTACAATTGAAAATTAAGGTTGTCAAGGTAGGGGTGCCTAGAGAGTTAAAAACCATTGATGATTCCATAAACTATTGTAAGCATTACGGGCGATTGTTATGTGAGTTTTATTTGCATAATCTTGTGTTAGATGGTGAAACGGAAAAGAACCCTAGCCCTTTTGTGAGTGATATCCAGCTTCAGGCCTTCATCTCTTTTGTTGTTAACCAGATAAAGTGGCTTAAAGCCTACAATACCTTCCAGAGACAAGAAAACGGGTTAGATTTGTGGGTAAGGGGTGAACCTAGAAACCCATTGCAGCTGTGGAATAAGCATAGAAGCTTAATGAGTAAGAAGGGTGTGATCTAGACATTGGGACCTATTCACACAGCAGTGGTCTAGCAAGGGGTAGAATACTTCCTAGCCATTAAAGACCTTGCCATAGTAGCAGCCAAATTCTAATACTAGACTTCCAATTGGAATATCCAAAACAGAGGGCCATTTAATTATGAAAATTTTAAATTAGTTGTTGATCGCTTGGTTACCTATGGTGACCTCATCTTGAGAGAAGGCCCATCTTGGTTAGGTTGTAGGTTTTGAAGTCCAATCATTTGGTATCCTACACCAGGGTATAGAGCCCTATATGAATTGCCTGAAGGTCAGACAAGGCATATTTTTGAAGTCTTAGCTAGAAATCATGGTTTTAGACCACTGACTGAAAATCCTTCTCTAGCCTATTCCCTAGCTGTCTTGCATGTCAATTACAATGTTTTCATGAGGGCATGAAAAAGGGTAAGCAAGGGGGGTGTGTTGAGCATTGGAAAAGGTATGTAATTCTCATTTATTTCTTTATCTTTTCCTTTAAATCATAACTTCTTTACATTCTAAGATGGAAATATATTAAAGGATTATGATAGAATTAAGGAGGTTTGTGATTGATGTAAAATGATTAATTATTGTCTTTTTCTATGCAGAAAGTGAAGAAAATGGAAAATCGCCATTCCAAAGGAAAAGACAAATCAGAACCAACAATTGTCCCTTTGACAGGAAACCGCATCCAGACAAGAAAATCAAGATTGGAGCGCATGGACTAGGAAAAGGAAGAAGAAATGCGGTATCAGTGCAAAAGGACAAAACGATAACTGAAGATTAAAGATATGGTGAATCCCTCAGGATCCTTCGATCCTGAGGGATCGCTACCTCAAAACTTATCTATATTTTTGATACTTCCGCCTGGCCATTATAAAAAGGGATAGCGTTGCTAGCCCAAGGGGGGATATTAGTGTTGATTTGCAGAATTCACTGTTCAGTAATCTAAACTTTGATCATTGACTCTCTTTAAAGAGTGATAGCTGTAACTTTGCCTTTATGATTAATATATAACTTCATTGATGTTCCGACTTTTGATCCTGGATTAACCACAACAATGTTTCCCTGGTGGCTAAAGGCCCAACCCTAGTGGATCACTTGCTCTTTGTATCATTATTTTCCGATTGCAGTCATTTGTGGTTTGATTTCCTTTGCATTCCTTTAAATTCGCTTTATTTAGTAATCTTTTGTTACTTAACATTTCATCGACTTTCTCTGTTATATTGAATTTGTAATTGAATAGTAAGATTATTATTTGCAACTGAAAATGTTATGTTGTTCATTCTGAAATAATATCGCTCTGTCTAATTCAGATATTGTTTTTCATTTACAGATTGACTTTGTTGTTCATTTACAAATTGATATTGTTGTTCATTTACAGGTTGACATTGATGTTCATTTAGCTACGGTTTACTTACAATTGTGATTGATGTTCATTCGATTATTGTTCCATTATAACTGTAATTGTCGTTCCTTTATAACTGTGGTTAGTGTCCATTATGCTAAAATAAGATCACTAATTCCATAGTCGTTGTGTGTTTACAATTGATTAAGCTTGATGTTCAAATTCTGTAGACTTACTTAGGTTTGTTGTTCCTTTGTCAGATTGTTGTTCAATTCCTTTATTAGTTAAATATTGTTGTTCAAATTCCTTTCGGTTAAGATTGTTGCTTAATTCATTCCTGTAGATTAAGCCTTGTTGTTCGATCTCTTCAATAGATTAGTTGTTGTTCCTTTTCTGTTGATTGAATTGTTATTCCAAGTATTTGCTTTGGTGTGAATAGAAAGATCTACAACTGTAGCGAACATTGACTATTGTTGTCTAGTTCCCAGATTAGAGATCTTGCCTTTGATTGATTTCATTTACATCATTTTACATGGGAACGAGTTATCATTACTGCATCCTTGACTGATGATTGTTGTAGTTTCTTAAGTGGATGATTTAGTTACAAAGCATTTGAGTTTCTTTCCATTACAATTAGAGTTTGTTTCCAGCATTTATTTACTTTTGTAAAGCACTATACTGCAAGCGTTACTCTTGAACAAGTGACCGCCTTAGACTAAGTACACTCTTGAGATAAAAAATTGTATCTGGATTGATAATTAATGTAGGGTAAATAGAGGTTAAAAAGATTCTTTTTACTGCTCAACACCAAGGTCTGAATTACTCCTTCCTTTTTCATTAGGATTTTATGTTTAGCCAACAGTTGTAATGGGTTTTTCGGTTCACCGCTGGCCCAAAGGTCTAACCCATTTTCTTTTCTCAGAAAAGTGTTATGGGCCTTGAGCCACTTTAACTAGTTAAAAACAAATGAAATAAATGTTTGAAATTGTACATCACCCAGAAAAGGACTGGGATTCTTCTCCATTTCCTCTTCCAATATAAAATTATGTAAATAAAACTCACAGAGTAATCATTGAACTTTTACTCCATGGTGTTTACAGTAGTTTATAAAATCCTCAATAGTTTTTGAATTCTATAGGTTTCCCTGCCCTAACAGCCTTAATTTTTAACTATAAATACCTCTAACAAAAATAAAGCATAGTTTTTGGTAGGGGGCCTGCATGCTAAAACATGTGTTTATAAGGAACAAAGAGTATCCATTTGACTCATGATTATTTTCAGTCTGTTCTTTACCTCTTCAACTCTTTCTTTTGCCCTCTGATATTTATTGAAGGCTTCGTTTTCTGATGCATTGATGCCCCTTAGTTGTTGTTGTAATTGTTGGTATTTCTGCTGAGGAATAGTCTCTCATTCAAGCTTCTCTATAGTCATATGAGCTTGTTCTAGGTCCTCTTGGAGTTTTTTTATACCAAGGTTGTTTCCCACCAAAACATCTTTGGGTTGAAGACCTATCTGGGTACTCTTATTACAATACTGAGTGCCTATAATCTCTGTCCCTTTATCATGGAATGGAGTGCATGAGGTCTGCATTCCTTTATTAAAGACAAGCAGATTTTCTGTTTGGGTGGCTGAATTGTTGGAGGATGGTGCCTCCGTTTGAACAACTATATTGCAGACATGTGTATTTTCTGTTTGGGCAGTTGCTTCTGTAATAGCTTCATGATGTTCCTTATCATTTTGAATGAGTATGGGTGCGGTTTGAGTCTCTATGGCCCTTGTATCATGGAGTTCAGTTTGGATAGTTGCATCCACTGTTTTCAGGGTTCTTCTTGAGATTTTCCCCCTTTTCAGTGTCCTTATCTTTTGTCTGAGTTGTTTCACTAAATTTTGCAGCTTTTGTTGTTCCTTTCACAGCCTCTTAATTTCACTTTTCTTCTTCTTGGGAGGAACAACTATTTCCCTAACTATTTCTATTCTTTCTAGACTCTGCTACTTAGTTGGATTTTACTCTTCAAGGGTTGTGCCTTTGCCCTGGCTAGTTTCCATTTCCTCTGTTTGGAACATCTCTTTAGTATTCACATTTTCCTGACTAGGTTCCTCTAGAGAGGTAACCCTAGTTTGGTCTACCACTTCCTGAGTGGCTTCTGCTCTTGCTTCTACTTCATCATTTATTTCCTCTAATATACTCTTGTTGTGGGCAGAGTTTTCTTGTGATTTCTCCACTTCAATATTAAGGCTGAGCGGACTTTGGGGTTGAATATATTCACTCATATTAGCCAAAATTTGGGCCAATTCGTCCTCCTGTAATGGATTTTGTGGTGTACTTGTGCTGGGGTTAAGGGAAGTTATGCTTCCTCCCTCTCTTCTTCACTAGTATGCTCAATTTCTTCCTCCAATTCTGATTCTTGGGTTATCTCTTCCTTCCAACTGTAAGGGTTGCTTGTTTTCAGAGCTATGTAATTCTAAGGATTGGCTGCTACTACCCTGGAGGTTCTCAAACATTCCCCTGCCTGTTCTTAATCTGGAAGGGTGTCTACATTTTTGAGGTCTGCTTGTTGTGCTAGTGGTTCTTTTTCTTTTTGGGGCAGGTAAGGCTAGTCCCCCATATATAGAAAACACTAACTCTTTCCAACTGGTCTGTTGCTAAGCAAGGCTATAACTTACTATCAATTGAATTAAACAATGGTGGCTCACTACAGTATCTATATGGCAGGATTTTTTTATGCTCTAAGCAGCATCATGCAGCAAAAAATTTAAATATGCAGGCAAATTTATGACACATTTATGTTTTAGTACAAATAGTAATTTGAGGTGGCATGGTCTTACCACATCCTTTCTTCTGTCACATGTAATGTAGCTCTGTATTACTCTATCCAGTTCCATCCATGGTTCTTCTAGAGATGAAGGTTGGACTCCTTTTCCTTTGACAATGAGCATCTGTCCCTCGTCCCGAAAGGTGGCCATGGCATATTGAAGTCTTAATTTCTTATGTGTCCATATGGGTGTGACTACTGGTAGTCTAGATACCTCCACAATTGCTGTATCCATCACTGTTATTCATCTTCCTCTTACTATGTAATGATCATCCTGCAAATTCTGCAAAAATTCGATAGCCACAGTTTCATGGGGTTGTTGTAGTTGTGTAAAATATGTGATCCATCTATCTCTTACCAAAATTTCTTGTGCAACGTCGGAAACTACTAGTACCTATGGCTCGTTGCGTACTGATCAGCCTCCCATTTCATCTAAGTTCTGCACACTATTATTTTTACACAGCAATACACAGAGATAACAATGGAACAGCAAATTGTGCATATCGGATAATACCCCTTTGTTAATCATCAATACCATTAAAACTTATTATTAAGGGATCTAATGCAGTCTAGTACATCCAAATAAAAGACTAACACATATGCAGGAGTATTTTGGAAGTCACCCGTGCCCCCCTGAAATATGATAGGTCGTCCTTGACTGGTTAAATGGAGGAGCAACGTACTGAAAGACAATCGTACAGTGTAAAAAGGGAAATGTGTACATATTCATGACAAGATCACAAAAAGTATCAAGTTGCTGAAATCGAGGCTCAAGATGAAAATCGTGAATAGATATGGAGATACTATGGAGTGATGCGAAAAGGGGAAAAGGATAGCTGACGTAGGTAAAATTCTTATGTGGTCATTATTCCACTTAAACCATTATGATTGACTTTTTAAATGATATTTTATGCATAAAAGGTTCAAAATGGATTGAGAACATAATCTCTTTTGAAATAAAGATAAAGAAATAAGAAAAGGGTTTGTACTTACTAATGTTGAAAAGTATGACTCCAATACCATCAGCAGAGCTCTATTTCGCACAGGTGTTTATAACCTTGACAAAGTTGCTTGTTCACCCTTTGGAACCATAATCATTTATGTATGCCTAGGAAAGTGCCTTGTGATGTCAGAATGAAGGCCATTGTGCTGGCTTGCTAACCAGATGAATCACAATGCCATTCACCAGGAAGGAGTGAAAGGTGGGTAGACTTGCTCGTGATGAAACCTCATGTTCCAAGGACTTTTGTTTTTCTGATGTGCCCATTGGATCATATCCCTGGTGTGGTGGCCATAGTGGGAATGCCACTTCAGTGCTTCCTTGTGATCATGGTAGGTTGGCTCTTGATGGGACCCCCTATCCTCCATCTGACAAATCATAGAATTGTTAGTAATCATATAGATTTATTTTTTCTTTCTTTTCCTTTTCTTTTATATAGCACTTCCTATTTATATATATAGGATGGCTCAACACTCTTTAAGAGTAGGGATGGTGGAAGACGTTTGAACATCTCAATAGAGGAAAATATGCCCTTATTCTTATTCAATAATAATAATCAAAGAGAATTATGAGAATTAGGGAAGAACCAACATGATAAAAATAATAAATCAATTTGATTTTTAGTTAAGATATGAACAACAGAGTGATATAGATAGTTGTGTCCTTTCCTTTTTCTTATCAATACAAAGCAATCTCATTAAAGATGACAATTTTTCTTTGATTTTCTTATTTCAGTAACCTCTAATTTTTGTGTCCTTGCATATATTTGTATCTTTGCCTTGAAATGATCATGAAGAGTGAAACATTATTCACAAAAACTCTCAAAAATTGTTGTTCTTTAAGAGAAACAACAAAAAACTGCACTCAAAAAGTGTTGTTCCTTAGATGGAACAGCTACTATTCCTTAAGAGGAACAACAAAAAAGAATAGTTGCACACAAAACTGTAGTTCCTTTAAGAGGAACGGCAAAAAAGAAAAAATTGCACACAAAAATCCTGTTCCTTAAGAGGAACAGCAACTATTCCTTAAGCGGAATAGCAAGTAAAATAGACACAAAATAAAGCATTGATCCTTTGGTGGAATAGCCTAAAAACACTCCAAATCGAAACTATTGTTCCTTAGAAGGAATGGTAGAAAGTAAAAAAAGTAGAGAAATTGTTGTTCCTTTAAAAGGAATGACAGTTGTTCCTTAAAAGGAATAGCGCAAATGTAAGCATGTGATATTGTTGTTCCTTAAACGGAACGGTTGTTGTTCCTTAAGAGAAACAACAGTTTTTCCTTAAACGGAACAATAAAAATAAAATACAGGTGAATTGTTGTTCCTTAAGAGGAACATCAAATATAAGAGCACGCAAGGTTGCTATTCATTTAAGAGGAATGGTTGTTGTCCCTTAAGAGGAACAACAGTTGTTCCTTAAATGGAACAACAAAAATATGAACACGCAGAGTTGTTGTTCCTTAAGAGGGACGACTATTGTTCCTTAAGAGGAACAACAACTGTTCCTTAAGAGGAATAGCGAAAATAGAGACATGCGGAAGTGTTGTTCCTTAAGATCAATGGTTGTTGTTCCTTAAGAGGAACAGCAGTTGTTCCTTAAGAGGAACAGCAGCTGTTCCTTAAGAGGAACAGCGAAAATAAAAAATATGCAGAAGTGTTGTTCCTTAAGAGGAATAGTGAAAATACAAACATGCAGAAGTGTTGTTCCTTAAGAGGAACGACTGTTGTTCCTTAAGAGGAACGACTGTTGTTCCTTAAGAGGAACGGTTGTTGTTCCTTAAGAGGAACAAGAGTTGTTCCTTAAGAGGAATAGCGAAAACAAAAACATGCAGAAGTGTTATTCCTTAAGAGGAACGGTTGTTGTTCCTTAAGAGGAATGACAACTGTTCCTTAAGACGAACAACGAAAATAAAAATACGTAGAAGTGTTGTTCCTTAAGAGGAACGGTTGTTGTTCCTTAAGAGGAACGACAGTTGTTCCTTAAGAGGAACAATGAAAATACAAACACGCAGAAGTGTTGTTCCTTAAGAGGAACAACAGTTGTTTCTTAAGAGGAACAACAAGAAAATTTAATGAATAAACCTATGTTGTTCCTTAAATGGAACATCTATTATTCCTTCAGAGGAACAGCAGTTGTTCCTTAAATAGAACAACACTAAAATCTGTACAAAAAAACAGTTTATACAAGCAAAATTAAAGAGAAAATTTTACATACAAAATTCAAACAAAAAGGAATTGTTCAGTGAATTAATGCTGAGGAGGGGTTATCTTCCTCAGCAAGAATATGCATAGTGGAATCTTCCCGTAATTGCTAGTAAAAGGATTCTCGGGTAAGTGGTTTGTGATAAAGTCGCACTCGATGACCATTCGCTTTGAAAGAATGTCCAGATCCATCAATGGTAGTCAATGTAATGGTGCCATTATCATGCACTTTCTGTATCTCATGAGGTCCAAGCCATGGTGTATGGAGTTTTCTGGGGGAATCCTGAAACTTGGAATTGTATAGGAGTGCCTAATCCCCTTCGTGGAAGATTTTCTTTTTAATAAGGGTGTCATGCCATTTTTCTCTCTACTGTTGAATTAATGCAGTGTGCTAAAGAGATGAGAGCCTGATTTCATCTAACTCATTGATTTGTTGTAATCTATTGGTCTGGGCCTAATTTAAATTCAAACCCACCTCCTGCACTGTTCTTAATGTTTGAATTTTGAATTCGATTGGGAAGATGGGTTCTTTTCCATATACTAATTGATATGGTGAATACCCGGTGGTGTTTCTCCACGTTGTTCAGTATGCCCACAAGGCTTTCGACAATATTGAAGCCCAGTCATGTCTGTGTGATGCAACTGTTTTTGTAAGTATTGCCTTAATCACCTTATTAGTGCTTTCTACTTGTCCATTTTCCTGTGGGTGATATGGAGTTGTAATTTTGTGTGGAATGTGGTAATTTTTTATTGTTGCAGCTATCTTATTACCTACAAATTGCGGTCCTCCATCTGTAATTATGTCCCTCGGGAGGCCATATCGCACAAATAATTAGAAAAGAAAATGTATTACTGAATCTTCTGTAGCTCTTGGTAGTGCCTCTGCTTCAACCCATTTGGTAACATACTTTGTTGCGACCAATATGTGTGTTTTCTGATTTGATGATGGGTTGATAGGACCAATAAAATCGAGCGCCCATCATTCAAATGGCTCAATTACTAACTATGGGTTCAAAGGCATTTCATCAAATTCGCCAAGGTGTCCCTTCCTCTGGAAACTATCACAGGCTTGAACAAAACTTTTAGCATCTTTAAAAATAGTGGGCCAGTAATAGCCTGTTTGTAAAACTTTGTGACTGGTCTTCCGGTTTGCAAAATGTCCACCACACGGCCCATCGTGGCATGCTTTCAGAATGTCAAATACTTCATCTTCTCATACGCATCTTCTGATGTGCATATCTACCCTTGTATGAAATAAGTAGCCCCTAATCCAAGATAATCAGGTACTGTGCTTCACTATCTGTTTTAGTTCATTAGGTGTTAAATGCTTGGGTAATTTGCCTACTATTAAGTAATTTGAAATGTTGGAATACCATGGTGTTCTAACAGTAACAGTAAACAAATGTTCATCCAGAAATTTCTCTTTGACTGCTACTTTGTCCGTTGGCTTTGGCATTCTTGAGAGAAAATCAGCTACATGATTCTCTTTTCAAAGTCGATCCTTAATTGTGATGTCAAATTCCTGGAATAGAATCAACCATCTTGTCACTCTTCCATTTGTAACAAGCTTATTTGCTAAATATTTTATGGCAGAGTGATCTGTATATAAAACTACAAGATACCTAGTTATATAATGTCTAAATTTGTTTACAGCATGTATTACAGCTAAAAATTCTTTTTCAGTCACAGTATAGTTTAATTCAGCAGGGGATAGATTCTTGCTAATATAATAAATTGCATATGGCTTTTGATCTTCTTCTTGCCCAAGAACTGCTCCAATTGATGTGTCTGAAACATCAGATGAAATTTGGAATGGAAAATCCCAATTTGGGCCCCTTAGCACTGGGATGTTGACACAAGGTTTTTTAGATCCTCAAAAGCACAGTCACACTTGTCTATCCAAATGAAATCAATATTCCATGTTAGTGCATATAAAGGTGCAACAATTTGAGAAAAATGCTCTATAAATCTTCTATAATAACCAGAAAATTCCAGAAAACTGTGTACCTCTATTTGTGTGGTAGGAGTAGGTATTAACAAAATTATCTGAATTTTAGCTAGATCTACCTGTATTCCAGCTGTTGAGATATAGTGTCCTAAGATGAGTCCCTCGATCATCATCATATGACACTTTTCATGGCTCAAACAGAGCCTGGTGGAAATGCATCTTTGCAACACTTTTTCTAATGTTTGTAATGCTAGCTCAAAATCATCCCCATAAGGTGTGAAGTCATCCATATATACTTTGATCCCTTCATTTATTAAATCTGAAAAAATGTTGAGGATAGCCCTCTGAAATGTGGCAGGGGCATTGCATAGCCCAAAGGGTAAGACCATGTAAGCAAATGTTCCCCAAGGACAGGTAAAAGTAGTTTTATCCTGATCTTCAGGGGAAATTTGGATTTCATTGTATCCACTGAAGCCATCTAGGAAAGAAAAGAATTTCTTTCCTACTAATGTGTCTAATACCTAATAAATGAATGGCAAGGGGAAGTGGTCTTTTTGGGTTGTTTTTTTCAATTCTTTGTAGTCTACACATTTCCGCCACTTTCCATTCTTCTTTGGCACCACTAATAGTGGAGAGACCCACTTGCTGTCAGATATTGGGTAAATGAGGTTTACATCTAAAAGTTTTTGTAACTTAGATTTCACAATATCCTTAATATGAGGGTTTAATCTCCGTTGGGATTGGTGAACGGGTCTAGCATCCTTTTCTGTATAGATGTGGTGTCTACACAACTGGGGATCAATTCCTTTCATGTCTGGGTAATCCATGCAAAAGCTTCCTTATATTTTCTCTGTAGTTGGACCAGCTTTTCTTCTTATTCAACAGTTAGATTTTTGTTAATGTTCAAAGTTTTTCCTGGCTCAATTTCTATAGTTTTGTTGTTGTAAACAGAGGTGGTAGGTATTGATTCATCATGAGTATCTTTTAGGGGATCTTCTTCTACTTCATTATCGAATGCTGCCTTTATCATGTGGCATGATAGATGGGATCTAGTTTCTGGTTAGTTAATGAATCTATTAATGATGTCATCCTATGTTTGGCCTTTAAATTCAAGGGCGTCTTCTATGGTTAATGGTGATCTAATGTTTTCAGTCATTTATGGTACAGGTTGTTTTTTTGTTTTGATTATTGCTAAGCTTGGTTCGGCTGGAGGGTATAAGGCTAAATTCTTGACATTACTCCTTCTTGCTATAGTCATGATGCCTTGTCAATAGCCAATGTAAACGTCAACATTTGCTAGCCAAGGTCTACCTAGAATTGAAGGGTGTCCATCTAGTCGGTTTTTGGGATTAATGATTAGAAATTTTTCAGGGTATTCATAGGAGTCTACAGATACCATTGCATCATGTACTGTGCCTTCTGGTCTGACTACCAATTAGTCAGCCAACTCCAATAAGGTTGTGGTTGTGTCTAATGATGTAATGCCAAGCTTTTGACAAGTGGTGGTTGTTAGAATATTGATTGCAGCTCCTAAATCAACTAAGGAATTTGGGAAGGAGCATCCATTGATTTGTATTGTGACTATAGGATTCCCTGGGTTCTCATATTTTACAGGTGCTTCTCTTCCTAATTGTAAGTCAGATAGGGTACCGACTACTTGGACAATTGGATTAGTTGTTATTCTCCTCTTTGGCTTTTTTATACATAATTCTTTGATGGTTTTTACATAAATTGGGATGTCTTGGATAGCCTGGAGGAGTGGAATTTTTATACATAAATTTTTTAGTTCTCCCAGAAGATCAAAATTAGGATGTTCTATTGGGCGAGGTATGATTAATCGTTCTGGGAATGGTGGAGAAGAGGTGGTTTCTTGTTCATGAGTTTCTTGTGTAACCAAATTCTCTTCTTGTGGTGTTTGTTCTAAGGGTAACGAATTTTCAACTTGAACATTTTTATTTCCCTCTGATTTTATTATACGCCCAGATCTTAATTGAAGGTCATTGCACGCCCTTAACTCGGTTTCTAGTTCTGGTCCTTCGATTATTTGAACAGATTGAACTGGTCTATTGTTGGGGTTCGAGTTGGGTTGGGCTGGGAGTTGCGGTCTTAAGTTGGTCTGGGGATTGTTTTGCAATGTATAAGGTGTTGTTAGTGTAGGTTGAGGAAGAGGAATCATTCCAGCTAGTTGATTCATAGGTCTTTTCCAGTTCGACTGCTAGGTTTGGCTCTGTGAGGTGGAGGGTGACCATTGTGTTAAATATGCATTATTTTGCCAAAATGGAGGACAGTAAGGAAATTTTGGCAAACTGTTTTGATTTGTTTGATTCGGCCATGGTGATATGGGGAATGGCTATTGTGACTAGCTAGGGCAAGGTGGCTGATTCTACCACATTCCATTATATTGCTGAGCATTATACTAAGGAGACTAAAAAGAAGAGGATGGATCAACGAGCATACTTATTTGTCATGGCTACCAATGGTGGCGCTGACTTAGTAGGTAAATCGATTCTGTTTCTTCCTCTACTTCTTTGTAGACTGCTTTCAATCTTGGGAGTGAGGGGTAGCTTCCTATGGAGTGATATTTCGTGCAGATGGCATAGACTTGGACTATATATAGCAGGCACTCTTTGTGGATGTGTTTCTTTCTGCATCTAGGGCAGAATATCACCAAATTTTGTTCTGCTTCTACTTGCTTTTGTTTAGCTTGCATAATGTCAAACTATGTTGTCAGAGTCCCTAGAATATCAGTTTTGAAATCTTCTAATAGATTGCCGATTTGTGTGCGGGTTATACCTCCACTGGAGATCTTGTTATCCCTTTGGATCATGTCCCATTCTGTTGGCTTCAGCCTTGTGCTGCCTCTTGAACTCCTGATACACAAATCAATGATGTCAGCAAAATTTTCTTGATATATGTCACCTTTGCCCATAATGTTTAATGTTTCAACCCATTGTTCGTTCATCCCTTTAATTAATGTAGTTTTTAACACATTGCCAAGCAAGGGTAAAGATTCATAAGGAGATCTCTGGAGATTGTATTGAAAGTGTTCTACATATTCTTCCAATGTTTCATTAGGCCTTGCTATCATCTGAAATATTTCATCCTTTAATTTCCTGGACCTACAATAATCCTGATATTTCTTTAGAAAAACATCTTTCATCTTATCCCAGTCATTTATAACACCTCCACCTAACCCCATAAACCATCGTAAAGCTGCTCCTTTTAATATGGAGGGAAATAATTTTATTTTTTGGGGATCGGTGGTATAGTCATACCCCCGGCATAATACATCGAACTCAAACAAAAATGCATCTGGATCTTGATGTTAGGCCATGGAATGTAGGAATATTCTGGAGAGGAATGGCCTTCATAGGTGCATTAACTGCAGTGTCCACAATGGGATATTGCAGTGTGGAGGTTTGAGGTGTTTTTTGGTTCTAGGCCATTTGATCAAATATGTGCCAATACCCTTCTGGGATTTCTAGGGAGTTATTCCTAAGTTGAATAGGAGTAAGAATGATCTTAACAGCACTTCCTTGTTCTGGGATAATGAGTGTTCCTTGTTGAAGTACTATTTGGGGGGATCATGGCTCTTCAGGTTCTTCTACTTTTTTTGGATGATCTTGATAGCACTCCCCTTATCTGGTCTGCTAAGTGTTTTAACTATTTCGAGAGGGGATCTTGGCTCTTTTGTTTCCCCTATTTCTCCTCCTCCTTCATGGAGATTACTAAAATTCCCTTCTTGTAAAGAAATTGGGCGAGAATTCTCAATTTCTTGAAAATATTGCTCAGTCTCTTCTGTTTTTCGGTGCACCTCAGCAAAGGCTACAGATGGTGAGCCTGTGGCCCAAAGGGAGCTAGTAGGTTGTCTAGAAGCAACTTTTCTAGGGCCTACTGATGGCTGAGATTTGGCTTGCTTAATGATATCATCTATGAAGGTTGATCAACCAAGGGTCACCGGTCCTTTAGCTTTGTCAGGTTTGGGTAGCGGTTTTGGATTATTTTCAAGTTTTTTCTTCTTAGCCATACACACAACTCAAAGGTCTATTTCTACCCAAAAAAAGAATTAACAATTTTGTTGGAAAGCGGACGAGGGAGCAGGGCTTTTACATGCTATGTACGCAAGTTCTTACCTTTTGTTTTTAATACCCAATTCTCTCCTAGCAGGCACTCATCAGATGCACACTATTATTTGAAAGAAAAAAACTGGCTACACTCTCCCTAGCAACGGTGCCAAAATGTTGAGTGATAAAAGGTGTCTTTTTAACTCCTATTTATCCTACATTAATTATCAATCCATGTATGATTTTATATTTCAAGAGTGTACACAGTTGATCCAGGTGGATGTTGGTGGTCACCCACCTATCCCATTTGGACCCCTGCAACTGTCTCTTTCAGTTTTTCAGTTTCCGTAATCGTAGCACAATTTACTATTTTTAGCAGTTTTTCGGGTCCTGAACTTCTAGAGCCATTTTGAGGCCCTAAACGATGTTTTTTGGGAAATCTGGGGGCAACATGGGTCCATGGACCGATGTTGCCCTTCCAAAAGTGGTAGTTCTCGGATAGATCTTTCTAACAAGCTATCATATGCGTCAAACGGAGATCGTATGCCAAAGTTACGACCCCGGGAAATTGATGTACCAATTTACCCAAAACGGGGCCCACAATTTGGCGTTTCATCTTCTAAGGGTCAGTTTTGGAATGTGAAGGGTTTTCCATTGTTTCTCAATAATAAATAGGCCTTCAAGCCTCATTGTAACAAAAGTTCGGAATAGTTCAGAGACATGTAGCCGCACATCTCTTCTCAGAGATAAGCTACCATCGCCCTAGCTGGTTTGTTTCCAATTCTGGTTGTAAGCATATTTCAGTATTTTCCATTAATGAAATGAAGTGTTATTTCCGCTGCATCTCTTTGTTTATGGTTATTGCATCTCTGTATTTATGGATATCTCTGTAATCTATTGCGTTCCTGTTTAAATCTGGATCAGTGGTATCAAAGCGGTCTGCTTTTTCTCTATTTTTCTTTGCGTGTCCCTAACGAGGTCGGGATATAAGGAGTTAGGGCTTGAACTGGTCGAACCTTTGCAAGACTAGCCTCGAAAATCCTGACGGCCTCCCATGGCGGATGAGAAGAAAGACGAGGGAGCAGGAAATCCTATCAAAATCTTGCTGGAAGAAGCACTCGAGCGACAAAGGAATGCGATGATGGATAACTTTGCGCAGATTCTTCAGCGGCTACCTAGAGGCGACGCATCGGCTTCCAGCAGCTACTCTGGAAACGCCACGCCCTTTAAGGTACAAGTTAATTTTGAAATCCCAATCTTCGAGGGTAAAATAGATGCAGATGCTGTAGATAAATGGTTAAATATGCTAGAGGGTTATTTTTCTGTTCATGAATTTTCAAGTCGGGAAAAGATTGTTTTCGCTCTTCTCAAAGCAGCCCCCCACGTCAAAGA